>CM026555.1:13778455-13930557 GCA_015143295.1 Tetracentron sinense | reverse complement strand
CTTATTGGTATAACTGGCTATCAACTAATAGATTTTTGGTTAAAGTTCCCAATCAATGCCATACACACCTAGATTGGTTGTGATAATGTGTGCAGAAACACATCCTCTTATGCGTCTGACATCACACTACCTCCCTGTCACGCTCATCATATTAAGCCTGTAACTAATGATACTCTTTTCTTCAATTTTACCCTTATTACTTGGAGGCACACTATCTACAAGCTTATTTGAAAGCTGGACAAGAAAAAAAAGAAGGTCACCAGCCACCCGTGTCCCCTTTACACCCACTAAATTGTGGGTACGATTCCTCAAGTCTAGGATTCATCCATCTAACCTTGGTTTTTATTAAAAAATAATAACCTGAGGTTGATTATGCTTAACCACAATTAAGCGGGCTCTACAAGCCGTCACTGTTCCCTTTAACATCCACTAATTGTAGTTAAGATTCACTCACCCGTAGGATTTATCATATAACATTGGTTAAGAAAAAAATATTATCCTTAGGTTAATTATGTTTAATCACAAGTAAAGGGTATCTATAAACCGTCACGTGCCACTTTATACCACTACTATGCTTTAACATTCATCACTCCTAGATATCATCTACTAACATGGCTTTTTGAAAAAAAAAATTATATATACATATATATATGTAGGAACTTTGCTACTAAGACCCCATTAGCGCTGAGACCAACGAGACCAGGCTCTAAGAGCATTGGATTCAGGTGGGGCCCATTACACATGGTAGGCTCCACCTGAAATCCCAAGCTCTTAGATCATGGTATAAGTGGTCTCGGCCCTAATGGGGTCCAGAAACTTTATCCATATATATATATATATATATACACCTTAAGTTGATACTATTAACCTTGGTTTGGAAATATATATTAACCCTCAGTTAATATTATTAGTTGACTTCGTCTTTAAGAAGTGTAATTTAGACATTTTAAATGTTTAAATGATGACATCTTCAAGGTCCATCCATGTAAGAAACGGAAAATAATATAAGGGAGTATCTGTTATAGGCAACCAAGTTAAGGGAGGGAAATAATTCTCATAAAGAAGAGGGGAGGTTTCTGAAATTTCACCAAACCTCAAGGGAGGTGAGTGTAACTTACCCTAGAATATTTCAATCTAAGACTCAGAAAGGCAGTAAACATTGATTACCAACCAACTTAAAGGTCAAACCATCCAAAGATGCAGAAAGAAACACCCCTAATGAGTTCACACATGGAGTATATTAATGTTGGGTACATTCAAAAAAGAAAATCAAAAAATTTAGAGCTAGTTCCTTATGGAGCAAATAGAAATTACCAAGCATGAAAGAAACAAAAAACAACCTGAGAAGTAAATTTCCAACTCAGTAAAAGAGTTACATAAAAGCTCTTCAATGACAAAATATGCAAATCGAAACTGAATTGTTGAAGAATAGCACAAATACAAAATAGTAAACTGTCCACGGTTAAATAAAAAGAGAGAACACAATACCACGGATGTGCTCTAGCCCACGTGCGGAAATCTGGTTTCAATATTAGAAAGCAATGGCAATAAAGGATACTTTTTAATCTCAACAAACTTGGGACCATAATATGGACAAATTTAAACTTAAGAAATAAATTTAAAGTTCCAGGATACTTCAAATTAGTTATGGAACAGGGATATAATAAAAAAAGATTGTAGTGCGTTTTTTTAAGGCATCCCAAGGTAAATAACCGACAAAAGCTCAACCAATTCTCCCACCATTGGATTCAAAACTCTAGTCCCAATTGTTACCTGCAGGAAAAAAGGGGGGTTGCTCGATTAAGAGAAAATTTCGGATTAGAGAAAGTTTAAAAAATTCACATCTGGAATACTTGAATCCAAGCTTTTGGAGATGTGTTGTGTTCATTTCTCCCGATATCTATTCCATGCTGATTTGTTTTTCACGAGCCTGGTTTGCTTTCATTTAGAGAGAGGGATGTGTTATGTTCATTTCTCCCTATAACCTGATTGTGTTTCTATTCCATGCTCATTTGCGGATGACCCACATTTCCCATGCGACAAGTACCTCGACTACACTTATGTTCAAACATCTGATTATTTGCATATCACAAAACAAACCTCAAATTAAAACAAGGCAGAAATGTTCTCAAGTGTTAAGAATTAAAAAAATGAAAGAATTTCAATTTCAGGCAAGTAAAGAGTTACAAGCACAAAGGAATATAAACTATACCTCAATCAAATCAAATGTGCAAAATATAATCTCATTACTCGGTGATTTGAACTTTCATATGCTATCTCAAAGCAAATTAAACCCAAATGAATACCATTCTAAAAAACAACAACAACAAAAGAAACTCGAACAAAAAAGGACTAAAACGACGGTTTATGGCCGTCGAACAGCCTGTCCTAAAAAAAAACCTGTCTTTTAAGTAAACGACAGCCTGAACTCGTCATTTTTACAGAGAAAAAACGATAGTCTGGGGCCGTTGTTTATTTAAGTCATAAACGACGGTCATTAACATCCATTATTCCCATAATATTCATATAAAAATCCTTTTATTAAAAAAGGACGGTCTTTTATCACTTGGGCAGTGGGGCACTGGCAATCGCCCTGGGTAGCAATGCAATGGAGTAAATGCTTCTGTAATTGCAGAATTAGACATCAATTCGCAGTTTAAGCTTCATAGCTTCTACTGATTGGGATGTTAAAAAACCATTTTTAAGAATATTTCGAGAGAGGTGGTCTGGTTTGCTTTGGATCTCACTTTCGAAGCAAATTCGAGAAACCCAGATCAAATTCTGAATGTAGATATCACCATTACATCTCCATTAAAGCCCTCTCAATTAAAATCAACTAGCAGGGGAAAAAACCCATCTAGCCATACAAGAGCTTGGAGTTTTGAACTGTTGAGCCAAGTAAAAATTCCAGAAAAATAAAACATTAGAGGAAAAGGAAAAGGAAAGAGAAAAGAACCAAAAAATTCACAAATCGTATCGTGGTTTTTAGGGATCCCCAGATTGTTGTTTCGGAGAACTCAAAGGAAACAGAGGCAAAAGCTCAGGTGGCTCTGACCCTCGTGGAGTACTCAATGGTGACCGGTGCAAATAAAACCCCTTTTCAGCTATTGCTTGCTCTTGTAGAACTAGAGATTTACAAGAGGGGAAACAGAAAAGAGATATGGAGGAGAATACCAGATCGGATGAGCTAGAGGAAGGCTCTAGTGAGGTACGATCTAGCCAGAGGTATTCTCCAGTTCTACCAAACTGACAACAGAGGAACGAAAACACTTAATTTAAATAGAAGAAGAATAGAGAAAGTGGGAATATCAAATGGAAAACAGTGAAATGGCCCTTGCCAACGATCTGGTAAAATGATTAAAAGAATGAGAATCCACCGCTGGTGAGGGTGGTCACCGGCATGGCTAGAATCTAAACACAGAAACCAGAGAAAGGGGGAATCGAGAGATATAAATAGAGTTACCTTGGCCTGACCGGAGAGGGGAAGATTTCAGCAGCCGTAACCCCTATGGAGAGGGGAAGATTTCAGCAGCCGGTGAGGAGAGTTGCGAGATAGGGAGAGAGAACTAAACCACGTAGAAGAGATTGTAGATATTTTGCCCTAACCGTATCCCTCCTTCTGTGAATCGAAAATAAAACGGAGACGATGGGAAACTGCAGGGTTTTGTTCAGTATCCATTGCTGCTGATGCTGCAACTGCACCCTCCATTACGATCATCTTCAACCTCCAACTGCACCCTCCATCGTTCGTCGTCGTCGTCTCTCTCTCTCCCCGTGAATAAGAGGCTTTTGCTCCTCTCTCTTTCTCTCTCCCTCTCTGCGCAAGAGTTGGGGTTTCATTTTCCTCATTCATTTTTCATGAACAGGTTTCCTCTTTTAATAAAACCAAGTTATTTGTGTCCAATTGAACTGAAGTGTCGCTACAACGGCTCTTTTTTGTTTTTTTTTTTAGTAATAAATCTAAAACGATTTTATAATAAAGTTAAAAATTCTTTTTTTTATGTTTTTTGGGGAGGGGTGGAGGGACAAACATCGTTTGACTACATACCCATACCCATACCCATACCCATGAGCAAATGAAAGAAAGAGCGAAAGAAAATGTCAAGCAGAATAAAGGAGCTGAGAGAGTGGAAGAGTCGAAAAGGATTCCATTGCTAAGACTTGAGAACCAGAGTTTGGATTCTGTTCTCAACTTCTACCAAATAACGATTACATTTATCTACAGTTTCCTCTTTAATGTTCGGACATGACGCTGAAATCCTTGACCCGATCCATCAAGCAACACATTTTGTATCGAGTAGGCTTCTTAGATTGAATTTGAGGAATTTATGACCGGGTTAAAGTTAATCTGATTTGAATGGCCTACTGCTGTTTCTGGCAAACTATTAAGATTCGATCCGGGTCGGTCAAGGATACAAAACGAATAAATCAACAATTGTGGTGACACTGAGAAAGTGTGAATGGGAGCATAAGCCAACACTTTGCATCGTTCTGTTAAGAAGCAGTAATATATAACTATATAGTAACAATTTCATATAGTTGTAATGCTTTCATAAGGAAAATTTCAAGGAAAATATTGGGCAATATATGAAAAAATAACTTTACAAAATTTTAAAATAATTGTATTCCATATATTAAATATTTATTTCAAAAAAATTCAAAATGCCACAAATGTTGTGTGAATCAATTCTTCCCGAAATAGTCATGGATTATTAAGGATTTTTTGGGAAAAAAAGGGAAAACTTTGTTTCTATGAAGCACGAACAAACTGTTGACTTAGTAGGAAGCAGGAGTTGTGCTGGGGTGCCTGAAGGGTTGGGTATTTGTGACAAGCATCTAAGATACCCAGGGAGTTAGCTGTTGCTAATAATTAGTACATGGCACACGGACTATTCCGTCTTTGGATGGGTTCCTTTCTCATTAGAGTCTATGGTTCAAAACTTTCGGGCAGAGAATTACGGTTGAAATAAGTCAATTAACAATTTGGAAAACATAATATATCAAACTGAAGGGTTTTTCAGAAGGTTTACCCTAATAAAAAACAAATAATTTGAATGATGTTTTTATATTAAAAAAAATCGATTATTTAGGGCGGATTTTTTAGGTAACGTCTCTCATCTTAAACCATCCTTACTCCTCTTCTTCTAAACCATCCCAGCAAAGCCCTAATAGCAAACCCCTCTCTTCTATCTAAAAATAGCCATCTCTCTCTCTCTAAAATACACCACAAACAGACCCTCTCTCTCTAAAAAAAACCCCACTAATAGCCCTCCTCTTTCTCTTAGTTCCAAATCCAGCAAAACCCCATAACATGCCCCTTTCTTCTTCTAAACCATCCCAGCAAAGCCCTAATAGCAAACCCCTCTCTTCTATCTAAAAATAGCCCACATATCTCTCAAAAGAGCCACTATCTCTCTATAAAATACACCACAAACAAGTTAATTCTTTAAGTTCATTTTTCTATTATGTTATTTTACTTCGATGTTTCTATTGATTTCAGGTTCATGTGAGAAAAAATGAGATAAAACTGAAGATTTACAAACTTTAAACACTCATATAAACTTCAACCAAGCCAAAAGTGAAGAAAGGAGAAGAAAAAGACTCATATGAACCATTTCTAGCTATAGCTGGTCAATCTGTGATACAATTGAATCACATGGTATACACGCAAATTTTAAGCGTCTTTTGTTGGCTGACATCTTGAACCTTGCGGTCATATTACCTCTATTGTTGTTTGGAGTTTATTATTTTGTGTGAGAGACAATTCTTCTAATCCGAATAAACCCGGACAGTTAATTACCTTTCCAATTTGGGGAAGAACCTTTGATTAAGAAGAAGAACTAGACAAAACCAATATTGAATAAACTTATATTTTTATTTATTCAAAGGGAATGCCCATATCTCATATAGGCGTTACAAGTGCCTCTTTGATGTCTTTGTATTTCAAAAACGAAGAGAGAATAGGGGTGGCCATTTTAGGAGGTTCACCTGGTATTCTCCATGTTAAAGGAGTCTTCTTCTTCAGCTGCTTGTTGTTGCTTGAAGGGGAGAAAAGAGCTATCTCTTTTCTTCGCTATACTTTTTGGGGGAATTTTCTTACTTTCTTATGAGTTTCTTATGAGAAATCATATACATAAAGGTTTAAGAGAGTCCTTTTTGGTTTCTCTCTTTGACTTGTTTATTTTAGGGAAGTTAACATGAGCTCTCCTCTTAGAGGAGGTCAGCTCATGGGTCTCCCTTATCTGGGAGACTCCTAAAGCCAAAAGAGAGTCATTTTCTTTTAAAGAATCTTGTATCAGGTTTTCCCTTTTTGGGAAGAATCCTAGTACCATTCCAAAAGGGGAGGGAACATAATATCTTCTTCTCAAAAAGTGGCTCTTAAATCACACCATTTCCTAGGATCTAAGACAAAGTCCTAATCCTTTCATGATTATGGGGTGTCGTGTGAAATTCCATAAGATTTTAAAAGAGAGGGATCCTTATCTTGGGATCCCCACAGTTTAGGAGAATCCCCCTTTGAGATTCTCTAGGATGTGGCAGTCAACTATTGACTGTCATTTTGATCCGTGAGATTTAATCTCATGGACACATGTCAGTCTCTCGGAGCCTGACACCTAAATGGTTGGATCCGTAAGATTTACCCTCACGGATCAGACATGTGCTAGCTTTCTTGGAGGCTGGCACTTAGCCGAGTTGGATCTATGAGATTTGTCCTCATGAATCAAATATGTATCAGCTTCTCAGAAGCTGATATTTAAAAGGTGGATCTGTGAGGTTTATCCTCATGGATCTAAACACATGTCAGCCTCTCAGAGGCTGGATCCATAAGGTTTATCCTCTCAAACCTGACACGTGTCTACCTCTCGGAGGCTGACACTTAAGGATGTATCCGTTATGTCTTATCCTCACAGGTCATTCCCTGCCATGCTTACTGGCATGATGGCCACTCATCAGCATTTAATGCTAACAGCTAAAAGGACTGTGCGTGTGATAGGCACGTGCAAATCCAAACCGTCTCTCTGAGAGACTATGATTAGGTGTGTGCCTTTGCATATACACCTGGGCAATGGACGATGAGATTTCACTGCCCACACATGCGATCTGGAAACACCTGATGGAGGGCATTTACCAAATTAAAGTTACCACCAGATTCAAGACTCTTCTGACTTTGCATGGGCGATCAAATGCATTAAGAAGGAATGCATGAGATCGTGGGAGTGTGATTTCACTATAGCCCAAATTGAAAGGAGGCTTAGTATCGAGGGGTGTCAATGGGTCGAGTTGGCTTGAGCTTGGAGTCTAAAGCCCGTGGCCCATTTCGATAGGCTACTAACCGGGCTTAGCCCTACTATCCCGGCCCATTTAATTTATAGGTAAAATTGCACATTATTTTTTAGATGGGACGACCCAGCCCATCCCAACCAAATCCGGCCCGACCCAACCCGGTCTGATTAATAAATTGGTTGACCCGACCGTTTATTAATTGGGCATGACTGGCCTGAATTCGGCCCTTTGAAACCCCTATTAGTAACTGACTTCAGATGGTCGAAGTGAGTCACACTCCGAGGTAAGCAAATCGCACTGCAAATTACTGCAAATTACTTATTAAAATTATAAAAAAACTTTATAAACTTGAGACTACCTTGGCCTACAAAATGTTTAGACCAACTAATTGATTCTATAAGGCCTAATCCTCATCCCAATTCCCACCTAGCACTATCCCATATCCACGTAGTAAAATTTTATTTGGAGAGCTATGTCTCCATACATCGAGCATGGAACTGGTGGAAAATGTTTAAAAATGAAAAACTCAAGCAAGCTCCAAAACCCGAGCCCATGACAAACTGGCAATATTGCAAAGGCTAAGAAATCACAATCCATAAGTGCATAAATTAACCACTCATGAAATATCATATTCCAAATAGTCATGAAAACTTGAAGTGCGTCCTTAGATTGGGTACTCAACCGAAATAGAAACCTAGCACACGATTTTCGACACCTCCACAATGGGTCAAGATCAACTCCGATGGAGTTGTAGATTTGAATGGAGAGACTACACGGAAACTTTTCTTAGTCGGGAGGAGCCCGAGTTTTGTGCCTCCTGGGTTGTAAGTGCTATCTTCCAATAAAAAAAGTACATTCCTCAAAAAAAGCACATCAATGTAAACTTTCTCATTTCTCATACGTTTTGAATTGAATGAATGATTAGGGTAGATATAAATTAAGAGATTTAAAAGGAAAAATAAATTAGGCGATTTAGAAGGATTTAAGATTTAAAAGAGTTTTTCTTAGAGGTGGGGAGATGTTTAACATTGAGGAATTTAAGAGATAAATAGACTTTGACTCTATAAAATCCTTTGAGAGGGGGAGTGCTTTAATTGGATAAATCGAGGGAGGGGAGTTTAAGAAGGCTCTAAAGTTGCCAAGTGTCCACTAACCATCTCTCGGTCCTACTCTCTCCTCCTACAGAGATCTCTGGTTCGAACCCTCTTCTTTCTCTTCACTTCTCTCCATTCCAACAACCAAGCCTTACATTTCCTCTCCCAATTCCACCATTTCCGTTTACATCGAGAGAATAGAGACATCTCTTCAACAAATCCTTTTTCCAACCCATGAAACCGAGTCCAAGACCGAGTCGGCCGATTTGCAGAATCCAAGTCTGGAAATGGTGAAATGCGATTTGTACAAGGGACCAAGGGTACGTGGGTGAAAGACTGAGTATTCAATCTATGAACCGGGTTCTTGTCCTTATGTGGATGAGGGTTTTAGCTGCCAAAGCAATGGAAGGCGTGACTCCGAGTATCTAAAATGGAGATGGAAGCCCCATGGTTGCAATCTTCCCATGTAAGCGAATTGGGTTTAATGGCTTCTTTATTTATTTGGTTTTACTCGTTATCATTTCTATTTCCTAAGTATTCTTTCTCAGTGTTATTGGTAACTACTTGTCACGCCCCAAAATCTATACACAATAATACTAATATTTGTATAAATATCAAGGCGTGAACCGGAAACAAAATTCCAATATCAATGGAAATTAAAATAATTTAATACTCCATTAAACAGATTTAAATAACCAGCATTCACTAAAAGACTCAATAACATGAGTTCTCCCAAAAACTAAATCATCCAAAGATTTCATATAGTTTACCTCACTATAGTTCTCACACTCTAACAGAGAAGAAAACTTTAAGGTTGGTCTCACTTGCTCAAACGAGAGTAATTCCTATTCTTTTTAATCACCACCTGAAAAAGAGAAATCAACAAGGGTGAGCCCACAGCTCAACAAGAAAATACACTATAATTTAAATGCATTAACAATTCATATGATAAGATGACTAACAAATTATGCATATTATTTAATTAAGTCTTTACTTAAGGTTCAGTCCGGTCAATAGGGGTCTTACACAACTTACCCTATTGATCAAGGGAATCTTTGGGGTCTCACACAGCTTACCCTATCCCTTGGGTCTCACACAGTTCACCCATCTGAGAATTGAGTGTCTTACACAACTCAACTCAATCCTCTGTTTCTGGGTAGGTACTCTACACCACCCTGAAACAATCATTGGGTAGTACCCAACATCACCCTATGATCAATTTAAGGAGGTTTTACACAATTTACTCATTGAATAACCCTTAACCAAGGTTAAAATAATGTTTATTGAATCTCCATTATTTTAGAAAATGAATACCAACTATTATAAAAATATAACAAAAAATTAAATGACAGTTGTAATAGTCAACATCATAATTCATAATTAAAATTTACAATTAATATCTAGGCAGACATAACATACCTTATTTCAAAAAGGGTTTCAATTGTGTTTCTGCAACTGAAACTTTAGTTATAAATATCACATATTTATAACCCTACAAATTCTCAATTTCCCATGGTAATGGGGTTCAGGGTTTCACAAACCCCCAAGGGCTTGGAAAAACCCTTTTTTTTATGCTAGTGAGTTTAGTAAAACCCTTATACTAGCATAAAAGAGTTCAGTTACTAACCAATTGGTTAGTAACTAATTAGTTAAGTTTGTTAGGGGTATCTTTCAACCACCCAACAAATTAACTAAAAAAATATAAGTCACGTTACTAACAAATTATTTAGTAACTAATTATTTAAATTTGTTAGAGGTATCTTTCAACCATCTAACAAACTAAGTAATTAGTTATAAAGGAATCTCAGCAAACCAATATTCCCACACTCAAATAATATATACATTTAATTAAAATATCTTAAGAAAATTAATGTGAAAAATATCCCTTTTTCCCGTTTTTGATTTTCAACTAAGATTTTGACCCACAAAAATACTAATTTTGGGAAAACTTTCTTCACGAAAGTTGTAGATCGTTTCGAGCTCTTCGAAACGATGTACTATCGGACCAAAATCGGACTTAATGTCATAAAGTTATGACCCAAATACCGAAACTGGATAAATCTCATTTAAATTAACTCAATTCCAAAAATTACTAATTTTAATCTCCTAGATCTCTTATATTTTCTTCCCTAAAATATAATATATTATTATATCATTTATTAAAATCACCCATAACATATTTAATGAATCAAAATAATACCTGTATAAAATATTTATCCGATCTAGCATATTTTCATACACATAATTATTAACAAAAGAAGAAAAACACATTAAAATTATTATTGTGTGATCACAACACACCTTACATCTAAATTATAGAAATATTCACTTGCCTCTAGATCTAATTTTGAGAAGAAGACGAGATTGATTGCTTATGAGAGATTTGCTGCTATCCCGGATGATCCAAAACTTCGAGATCCGGTTCTCTACGAGCATTCAGCGATCTCCAAACCCTACGGCCGTTCTCCCTCTCCTCCAAAAGTACGTATCTCAGCTTCCTAAATCAGGTTTAGCAAAAATATCACTATTAGGTTAAATAATTTTATTTATATTAAACTCTATTTAGAGAATTACTAATATACCCCCACTAACAACTGTTTGTTTATAACCTAGATTTAATTAATTCAACTTATTAAATTAAATCATTGGGTTAGCCCTACCCTACCAAGGTTAGTCATATGATCAAACACAAAAATCAATTACTAAATTACCCTCAGGGTATCATTTACCAATTTACCCCTGGGTGTATTTAATTTAAATTAGGGTCATTACATTACTATTGAATGGGATGGAAATTATTGTGTTTTCTGGAATTTCCTGCATTCTCTGAATTTGGGGCAATGTGGAATATAAATTAGGATCTTGGAGGTCTCGTCTTTGATTTTTTTTCCCCAATATCGGATGAAAATCTTCTAATATGCTTATATGGATTTTAGTTTGTTCATTGCAAATCGGGTAAAATTATGCTTGAGTTTTCTGTGTTTCAACTTCATATGGGTTGTCTCAAGGACATTGAAGCAGATACCAGTTGTGGCAACACAAAGTTTGTGTAGATTTCATAGTGTCTTCCATGATTACAGAGTTGTATGTGTGTCAACTTGATATGGTTGCCTAGTTAAGATGTCATCCAAATCTGCTCAACCATCTCTTATTGGTCGATGTCATTTCAGGACTTACTCTGCGGAAATTGCGCACAATGTCTCTACCTGGAAGAGAAAGGACATTGTTGAGCATGTTGCATAGCTTGATGTTGTTGTTACCAACAAACTAGCTAGGTTGCGCAGCTAGAAAGATGAGTGAGACTCAGAGCAATTTTGCTTGGTTTTTGGTACTAAAATTGGTATTTGTTGCTTAACTAGTTCAATTGTTATGTTTTTGACATACAACATACTCAAGCTCTTTTTTTTTCCAACCATTTCAAATCCGTTGTTTTAAAGAATATTTTACCCATACTTTCTCTTGGTTTTCTTACTTTCAATTTGGTTTCTCGGAAACCAAACTCATGAAAACCCAATCTTCTTCTGATGATCGCTTTGCCATCATCTGGGTCCACTCGAGCCCCTTTCCATCCCTGTGGTCGTTTCTATTTTCTTTTACTTGAAATTCTTATATTCTTGATGGTGGGTGCAACATCCCTTCTGTTTCCCATAATTGATGTATTTTTCTATTAATTCTCTTTCACCAATTGTGTCGCACCAATCTAAACCCAACATCCACGTCCTTGTAGCTAACCGTACTTAACAGTATGTGTCCGCTCCCACTCATCTTCTCCATCCCCTCACAGGACAGTAGTAAAACCAAGAAATTGCTATGGCTGAGTTGGTTTACCTGTATTGTTGATGCTATTGATCTGGTTGAAGAAAGATGAATCAAATATAAGGCCCTTGCCCAAAACTTATCGTGGGAACTTTGCTGAAAATAAGGTGACATTCATTAATGGAGAGCAGAACATATATTTTCATGATCCAAGCATGTCCACATCTGAATTTTGGGGACCCATGATTCTTGCTACCCTAAATCTAATGTCGAAATAATCGAAGGTGGAAGTTTTTATTGCATATTAGGTCTTCAATGGAAAGGGGGTTTAGTTCCATGCCTCTGAAAAATGGATTAGTATTGGGAGAAGAAAGGAAGTTTTATAGAGTACATCTCAAACTGGAATTTGCAAGGACTCGCCATGAAGAGTGGTTCTCTCACCGTGCTCATAGAGAAATGATGGCTACTCCTGACATTTTAGCCAAAGCAATATGGTGGAAAAAATAGGTGGATCAGAGCTACCCCTCATTCTTCGGATCGCTTTGGGTTGCACATTTTTCACATGTAATCCGTGGCAAATAGCTTGCAACAGATATTTCCTTAAGGCTTGAATCCACATTGCATCAGCAAGGATCAGATGAAACCTGGCCGCATTGCATCAGTATGGATCAAATAATCCATTGGGTGTATATTCTGAGATGGATACAATTGATCTTTACCCACCCTTATTTTTATTTAAAGGGTCTAGTAGGTCGGGTCGCTATGTTTTCTTCCATTTGGATTTCAGCTCCAACAAAATGGGTGACTCAAGCTTGGCTTAAGCCCAAACCTTATTCATTAAAATTATTATTATTATCAATACTAATATTATTTTTATTTTAATGTAAGTGATATTTATTACTATTAGAAGTCGAGCTTAAACCGAACATAGAGTCAAGAAAAATCAAATGAGCCTGACTCAAGATTGGCTTGAACACGGTTTCAAGCTCAACTAAATGCTCAGCTGGATTGAGCCAAAAACTTCAGTTTAAACTCGGCTTGATCCAACTGAGACGAAGAATACACATCCCAAGTAGAAATAATATAGTCCCAATAGTAACTAAGTGGCAAGGACTGATTCACATTAAAAAAAAGGCACAAATGGACCATAATACCCATCAAAATAGATCCCCAATGGCCAATAGTGAGTAGCTAATATCCTTAGTATAGCCCTAATAGTAACTAAGTGGCAAGAACTCGGATAGAAAAAAGCCACAAAGGGACCATAGTACACATCAAAATAGATCCCCAAGGACGGTTTCAAGCTCAACTAAATGCTCAGCTGGATTGAGCCAAAAACTTCAGTTTAAACTCGGCTTGATCCAACTAAGACGAAGAATACACATCCCAAGTAGAAATAATATAGTCCCAATAGTAACTAAGTGGCAAGGACTGATTCACATTAAAAAAAGGCACAAATGGACCATAATACCCATCAAAATAGATCCCCAATGGCCAATAGTGAGTAGCTGCTTACCTTATATCCTTAGTATAGCCCTAATAGTAACTAAGTGGCAAGAACTCGGATAGAAAAAAGCCACAAAGGGACCATAGTACACATCAAAATAGATCCCCAAGGATGAGTAGCTGCTTACCTCAACCTTACGTTAGGCCTGTCAATGGACTTTAAAAAAAAAAAATCCGTTGTACTCCTCTTCTGGTTGCCTTCCTGATCCCAAGCCTAGATAAAGGAGGAGGGTTGATATCAATGGACTAGATTAGTGTATGTCCAAGCCCAGCCCTACTTGTAGGGGTCAAACCCAAGCTCTCATAGGGCCTAAAATTGTCGCGCCCCAAAATACCCCCTACGAGTTAAGGGATACTTTAGGAGCGTCTAGTCGTGCCTCAAACCATCCTGTAATGAACAAGGTAAATATAATACTATATCTACAATAATCAGAGTGCAGAAGCTCATGACCAACTTTTTCTTTTCTAATAAGGTAATCTATATTCCAAGTTTACATATACAGGCATAAACATAAAAGTAAAGGTTGACATGCCTACCTATCAAAATATCAAAACACAAAAGACAAGATCTCGCCATCACTCCTCTCAATAGTAATCTAAATATGGTCACACGTCAAGGTCTCTATCCGCTTGCAACTGCATTGGGATAGGTGACTCCCTCTCCTCGACGTATTCTTCCTCAACCCAAGGCTCAGGGTCAAGGGCATCTACAGTACCTGCCGACATAAAGGTACGGTTGAGTATGGAATACTCAACGAGTACAAGCTACTAGCTAAACAATAGAAATAACGTGTACAATAGAACATTTATAGCACAATCAGTGAAGCAACATAAAAGTCATCATATGCATGCATGAATGCGAAAACCCGATAAAACTCATACCTTGAAATCATGTCTTGTCTTGAAAATGGTTGTTTGGGTGTGTTCATGTTTTTCAAAACTTGCTCGTCATACTTTAAAAACAATGTGTTGTAATGACCCGCATTTAATGCACTAGGTTCATAATTGTGTCAGCTAATTTCCTAAAGAAATGTGCTTAAAATAATGTGTGAATCCCATGAGAAATCAACGCATAAAAATAATGAATCTCAAAACCTATTTAATTCACTCGATTTAGTGAATTTATGAAGATAAATTGCACAAAATAAAAGAACAAAAAGTAGTAAAAAAAAAAAATTTAGCGTCGGCGGGCGATCGATCGCCCAAGACACCGGCTGGGCGGCGATCTTGCGTTTTTTGGTGTTTTTTTGAGTCCCTAGGGCTCCCAATGTATAAATACCCCTTTATACTCGTGGGGAGGGTTTTTCAAGGCCTTCTAAAACCTAAAAGAGAGAAAGGGGAGAGTTTTTGAGAGATCAAAGAGAGAGAAATTGAAGGAGTCCAAAGATTCGGTCAGAAAAAAAAAGAAAGGAGGCGTGAAGATCAAGGAGAACCCTATTTCGCAAGCGATAGATCGTAGGGATACGATCAAGTGTGGTAAATAACAGATCTAGTATCCAATATTTTGAAAAGTTAACCTAGAATAATGAATAAAAAAGAGTAAATCAAAGGAAAGATGTAAAGATGGGTATGATTTTTGTTAATTATGGTTAATCTGTTAAAATAGGATGTGAAGAACCCATTTATAAAATTGTTTATTTATCCTTGATGGTTAAATTAGGTTGTGAAGAACTTAATGAAGATATTGTCTCATTATTTTGATGGATAAAAAAATGGGATGTGAAAAACCGTGATTATAGTCACTGTTATTGAATGATTAACATAGGATGTGAATAACTATATTTGATTCTCATTTTATTATTTATGGATGATAAAAATAGGATGTGAAGAACTAGATTTGTAGTTTTTAGTTATGATTCCTGGATGATTAAAATAGAAAGTGAAGAGCTGTAATTATGATAATGATTTATTACTAGTAAAAGATTAAATTAGGATGTGAAGAACACGGTTGTTTTATAGTTTTTATTATTTATTGATTTGATGTAGAGGATCTATTAATGATATAATTTTATTATCATTGGAATGTTAAAATAGGATGTGAAGAACCTAATGCAAATACTGTTTTATTATCACAGAATTATTATGTTAGGATGTGAAGAATTATGTATAATTTATTTATGATTCAACATGGGGATTGGGAAAGTTATTGAAATGTGCAAATTTATAAGAAGAATGAGATGGTGGATGGATTGAATGGACGATCTAATTGTGATATTTAATGATGTTTGAGTGGATTTTTGTTTAACAATTTAAGAAAATTATTATTATTAATAAAAAAAAAAAGGTATTACGATTAGGATATTGATCTTGATTAAACAAATAAGGGATTTTGACAATGACATTAGATTGTAATCTAGGAATATTTTTAAGACCAACTGTGAATTTTATATTGTTGAATCATTAGAAATATGATGGTTTGTGTATTGCTTTTATGTTCCTAATACGTAATATACCATTGAGTAAACGAACATCTGACGAAAGTCAAGCTTGCCTAGGCCTGGTTAACGTAGTGGTATGGGACGCTATGGTGAGATGTCCTATGGCCCTTGACGGTTAGTCTTAGGTGAAATTTAAACACGAGATGTATCATTGTGCATTCACGAATGAAAAAGATGCAAAAGTATGAATAAAGAATTAAAAATATTAATGAAATGTAAGTAAGACCAAAAACAAAGTAAGAAAAGTATGTAAGTAAGAAAGACACAAAAATGATAATGTATGTTGTGTTGTGTACCACCGGATACCATCAGAAAGGGCGAGATATATGCTAAAGTAAGTAAGTCATCGTACCGGAAAATGTACTACGCCGTCCGTACCGGATAATGTACGAAGGGTGGTATCTCGGTAAAGTATAGTAACCTATTTATTTATACGATAAAACGGTATTTTAAGTTATTACAAATGCATGTGAATGAGTATTGGTGTAATGATAATATATGAAATACAAAAAGTAAGAAAAGTAAAAAAGAATGAACAGAAAGAATGAAAAGAAAGAAAGAAAGAAATTGGTATAATGCAAATGTATAACTTCCACACTCTGATTTCATATGTAAGTTAATGTGTGAAGTGATGAAATGCATGTAAATGTTATTTTTTATATTGTTTATTATGTTCTATTATATACGCGGAGTAACTCGTTACTCAGCCGATGACTTTTGTTGTCAGTAGGTTCAGGTTCAGGTTCAGGTTTCGACATTTGTGCATCCGACCCTTGGGAAGAAGAAGAGTACATCGAGGAACCTGAAGGTGACTATCCCGAGAAAGAAAGGGACCTTGATCGATGGCCCTATTATTGAAGTTGTTTTATGATTATTTAAATTCCAGAAGATTTTAATTATTGATAGAGACACATGTTAGTTAGTCTTTTATGTTGTGGTCCAGATGGGTGATCAGGATTTATTACTTTTCAGTTATATTACGGGATTGGAGTTTTAGTTGATGATTTATTTGAAGACAATTTTAGGTCTATATTTTTGTGCCTTAGTTGCTTCTAACAGGATGATTATTAAGTGAGTCACGTGCCAAGATCTCACATCCTCCTAGGTTGGGTTTTAGGGCGTGACATGTGTGGTCTTGGGTTTCGTTTGTAAGAATCATACATGTATCGTGTCTTGTGATATGCCCTACCCTTGACCGGCCCGATATCCAGCTTTATCCACCTGCTTGTTTACTTGTGAGCTAGGCATGACATATCCGAAGATATGCCCTCCCTTGACCGGCCTGGTGTTCGGCTTTATCATTCGTTTCGTGAATCACTTTTTATCGTGGTATTTCAAATACTTGTACTCTGAAAACATCAGTTTATGCATGCATAGGTGGGTGTGTGGCAATTTGTAGTAATTATTATGACATGTACACTCAAGGATATAACATAGCATTTCAATTCTTAATACGATCTTGAGTAAGGAATTTAAGCAAGCATATAGGGTATTTGATCAATTTAACATTTTAGGGGAAACCTAAACACATCCTACTTTTATATCCTTCATAGTCATTTATTCAAGTTCTTAGTGCATATATTTCATTAACACATGGGGTGTATTTATTATGTATGAAATGCCCTTCCACCATTTATCCATCACACCACACGGCATCCAATCGCCACATCCACCATCCATTCACACATCCCACACATTCATCCATTTATCTTGTTCATTCTAGTGATTTCATCATAACTTAAGAAAACAATGGAAAACACAATATCAATTCATTTTATTTAAGGGGGAAACTTAGGTTATTACTAAGGGAGTTAGTAGGGTGTACTAACCTTGAGATTAACTCCTACTCTTGGAAGAAAACCCTTGATTGAGCTCCCAACTCAATAGAGGTGATCCCTCTTGAACAAAATTGCTCTGAACTTGAAATGGGGGAAAGTTCCTTGCAATCCAAAGCCCACCTGAGCAAAGCCCTAACCCTTCCTCCTTCTCTCTCAATCTCCCAAAACCAAAGCTTAAGGGTTTATACGGACCCAAACCCACGAATTTGGGTTTTTATAGAAAATGGGGTGATCAAAGACCCATTTACCCTTAATGATTTGACAAAAACCGATTAAAAGGGCAAAATCCCGCATGACCGGTCGACCGGTCAAAAATGACCTCTATGGAAAATTTTCCCACACATTAAAGCTATGTTTGGTTGCCGAAAAAATAGGTGAAAACATGGAAAAGAAAAGAAAATTTCATATTTCTAATACAATTCTTAGCTATATTTTTTCTAATTTTCTCTTCTTTTCCATATTTTCTCTAATTTTCTCAGCAACCAAACATAGGGTAAGTGCGATGTTCAGTCAACCGGTAATGCGCATCGGTCGATCGGTGGCTGTTCGGTCGACCGGTTCCTTGTGTTTTTGCCTATTTTTATGTTTCTCTCATCATCATTTTTTTTCCACTTTGGTGTTTCGGCCATAACTTTTGACTCGTTCGTTGGATTTTGATTATTCAACTTGCGTTGGATTCGCCTTCCGAAGGGGAACGTTTCTGGCATTTTAGAATCTTCAAATTATTATTTATTTATTAATTGGACTATGTGAAAAGCCAATTGGTTATGAGAGTGTCATTCATTAGGTACTAAAAGTTCCAGGGTTTTAAAAAAATGGTTAGGCCCAAGTCCTACCCTTAGGTTAGGGTTGAGTTTGGGCCGGGCCTAGACTTGAAAAGAAGATAATGAATTTGTTTGTCATGATATTTATCAATTTTTTTCTTTCAAAACCACCATCAGCTGCCAAACTAACATCAACCCTCTTCCTTTATCTAGGCTTGGGACCAGGAAGGCAACCCAAAGAGTAGTACAACGAAAGCAGAACAAATGAATTTTACAAATATGCGATTAAATACAAATCAATCCCATATATAATAAAGAAAATATAGAAATCTCCACTTCTTCTGCCATACCTCAAAACATAAGATTTGGGTAAATTATCCAAATCAATTAGTCACTTTTATGATTTAGCTCATCAACAAGGCCGCCCTGGTTGATGAGCATACAAAAAGATTTTCTACTAGTAAATCACTTATCTGATCCACATTGCCTTAAATCACACACATGAGACAGAGACCATACATATAAGAAAGCAAGAGTGAAACCTTGGGAAGGGCTACAAGAACCCATGAAGGCCAACGAATGATGACCGATGAGATCCCTTGAAGGCCCATTTATAGAACGGTTTGAACTATAGTCTCTTTTTTTTCATTAAATGCAAATAACTATTTAATTTTCTTTACATAACTATCACAATTTTATTTTCTTTCCAAATTCTCAGATGACAGTGACACGTTGATTCTTTCCAAATATAAATTGCATTCTAATTTTCTTTTCAATGACAAATTGCACTTTATTTTTCTTTTCAAATACAGAGATTGCACTTTAATTTCTTTCCAAATACAGAGATTGTACTTTAATTTCTTTCTAATTAGAGTCACAATAGTATCATTCATGAAAATACTCTGATTGCATGCATGAAAATACCCTTCAAATACTGATTTGTTACATGACGGGCCTTCTCTCACCAAGGGCAAGCCTAGGAATTCTTCTATAGACTACACACCCCCTTCCTTTCAAAATAAATAAAAGCAACAAACAAGTTATCAGAATTGCCCACTACTTGAATAGTGAAGTGCTAAGCCATGACCGTAGGAGTTTCAGTTTGAGGGAGTAATATATTCTGATTATAGTATCTCTGTTATCATGCTAATTTGACCTTGAGATGGGTGGGTATTCCTTGTTGGGATTTCATAGTAATCGTAACCTCCTGAACTAATCAACACTAAAAAATTTGCTAGAAGGGAGTGTACAATTTTTTTTTTTTTAATTAGGAGTGGGGCTAGCATTCCTGAATTTCTTCAGCCCCAATTGTACTTCCATATTTGCCCCATTTTTTAGCTTTGTTTATAAAGTAAAGTAGGCATGTCAACGGGTCATATTGGAGCCCCAAAACCCTCTTCTAAATGGGTCAGGCCCAGGTGAAGCCTATTCAAAAATTACAAAACAGAAGCCCAAATCCAGCCCATTGACACCCCTATTTTTAAGGCCCTTATTGTGGAAAACTAATGTAGGTATACCAAGGCAGGGATCATCGTCAAGCACAATGTCTATCGCCCATGAATGTGCTAGTAAGAAGCCATTTGGCAGAGAAATGAAGCCCCTACCATCTGCTACTAAGAAGCCAAAGTGGGTACCCTTTTATTAATGCCAACTACACTGAAGCCAGGCTAGCTCGACGGCACGTTTGAGCCAAGCTCAAGTTGGCATTTCAGGCTCGAAGGAATCAAGCCAAGCTTTTATTTGAGTTTGAATGTTTAAACAAGGCAAGCTGAAGGTCCTATTTGATTCGGCTCGACTCGTTCAAGGCGTGGTTCAGCTTGAGAGAAATATATATATATATATATATATATATATATATATATATATATATATATATAATCTTCTTTTATAATGTTATTTATATTAATATAAAATAATATTTTAAATTTTCATTATTATCGATTGTAATAAATTTTATTTTTTAATAAATAAGTTTAACAAATAATAATGACAAAAAAGGTTAAGAAGTTAAAAGCAAAAACTCTTATCTAACTCTTTACATTCGTATATGAATGTATTAATTTTTTTTGTAGTTTCTTGTATTATAATTTTTTAATTAAAAATTTTATTAAAATTAAACAAAATAATTTCGTAATCAAACTTTAGTCCAACCGAGCTCTGCTCGGCTTGAAAAGATTTTAATCCAAGCGGAGCTCAAGCCTAAACATTTGAGCTCGAATCAAGCTCAAGCCAAGCTCTAGCTGAGCTCGATTATGTTCAAGCAAAGCCCCGCTCAGATCGGCTAGAATAAACCCCTACTAATGCCATCCAATATTTGTTCAACCTCATCCTTCTTCTTGATAGCATAGCTATCAATGAACACCGTAAATATGTTTTACTTCTCAAAGTTGTACAAACAAGCAAAAGTAAGATACCAATAAGTAATTAAAAAAAACAAAAGTAAGAAGATAATAAAAAAAGTCGAGAATTAAAAGATCAACATGATCTGTAGGGAAATCAATATGCACAATCATGTTTAAATTAAATTTAAACTTCTTGTTTAAATTGAATTTCATTTTAAACCAAGAAACTCAGAAGTGTTGATCCCACCATCAACCTCAAAAAATTAGTGGGTCACCCAAGAGTTCTGACTTATTCGATTTCTGACAAGAGTTGGATGAAGTGTTGATCCCACCAGCTCTTTTACAAAATATATAGATTTTTATCTTGCAATCAATGGGAAATTAAATACCCCAATGTATCGGTCTCATCCTTCCCCAAACCAATGTTTGACCATCATCCAATGTGCCTAGAATTAGTTATGAGTTACAGAGGACTCAAAACCATTTAAATTCGAAAACATGTGATTGGATTATTGTGGGTTTGGATGCCGAGGTTTGGAAAGATTCAACTTTTCATGGGGTCTGCAAGCTTTTGGACTAAAGTTGAACGCTTTGAAGTCAAAGATCAAATCTTACAACACGGAACTGTTTGGGTGCATTTCCGAGAAAAAAGAACTCTAGGTTATATTAAGGCCATAGACCTGAAGACAGGAAAAAGGCAAGATTTCAGAGGTTAGGGATAGGTTAAGATCAAGACTAAAGACATAATATCAAGACCTCCTAAAGTTTGAAATTAGTTGGAAACAAAAATTGTGTTCAATGGCTCAAGGAAGGGGATCAAAACAGTCGATTCTGCCATAAAATGGATACCCATCGCAAATGAGTCCATTTCATCACAAAATTGAAAGAGGGAGGGGTGGAAGGAGAGTGAGGAGGAGATTAGGGATGCTTTGAAGTCTTTCTACAAAGAGTTGTATGAGGAAAAATATGTGATTAGGCCTTAGGTAGCTGGTTTAGAGTTTGATAGAATGTTAGAGGAGCAGAGAGATTCACTAGAAAAAACCTGTGGAGAAAATCCTTCCGGTGATTAGAGGCATGGATGGAAAGTGGAAATTGTGGTTAGGCCTTAGGTGTATGGTTTAGAGCTTAATAGATCGTCGAAGGAGCAGAGAGATTCACCAGAAAAAACCGTTGAGGAGAAAATCCTTTCGGTGATTAGAGGCATGGATGGAGAGGGAGCTAGGACTTTCTAGTAGGGGGCATGCAATGGTTTATTGAAAATGGTAGCAATTGTCGATGGATTTTTGTGGAGAATGATTAGGCATGTGCAGAATATTCTACATCTAGGGGGGTTGGGGTTTAGGGGAGTCACCTCCCAAATTTTCTTTTTGACAACTAAGTTCTTGAGTCATTTCGTACATATCTTACAGATATTGTTTCTCATTGCTTAAAAGGCAACTATCCCATTGACCAATTGTCATACCATGTTAAAGAATTAAATGAAATGGTATAAAAGACAGTAGTGATTAGCCGACCCCGCATTCGGTTAACTGGCTGAATGCCCCCCTATTTCATTCTCTTTTAACTTTGAGTAAGCTTAACCAACTTAAGGTTAATATTTTTTCTTTAGAGATATAAAGTTTAAATGGATGAACCCTAGGGGTGAGTGATTCTTAACTACAATTAGTGTTGTTTCTCATTGCTTACAAGTATTTGCATTTTCAGTCGGAATGGAGGAAGCTGTTGGCACATCTTTTCTGATCTCAACTGAACAGTTATCCAACATAGGTACAGTTATTGAGATGTAGGTATTCTCCCCTACATCAACCTGATATTGCTGATGAGCTGAACCACCACTTTCGGTTTCCTCCAATGTGGACCTATCCCTTGCTCCAGATGCACATTCAAATGGCATTAACTACTTTGTCATTTCTTGTATCCATAATAAAAGAATCAGTCTCAACAGCTCTGGTGACAAACATGATAAACATTCTGCAGAGTAGCTTCTGTTCCATTTTTTTAACAATGGGAGATGACACAATTGTAGGAGATATATTATAACTATCTCTAGGAAGAGGACCAGTTCGTGAGGGCAACTCAGCACGAAGGGCGAGAGCACGATCCGCTACATCTGTAATTCCAACGCCCCCTCTGCCTATTTTTATTTCAGCTATTTCCCCCAAGTTTCCATCTTTTGATGGTCGTGTAAGGATATGCTAGTTAGAACCTCTGTTTGCAATTGAGAATCACAACTGAGGGTGCCAATGACATGTTCTTCACCCTGTTGATTCGCTGGCAGTACAAGTGTCTCAGCATGTTGTGCTTCCTCACCATTGCAGACTGCTCAAAGTTCAGTGTTCCCTTCCGAGCTGGTATCTTTCGTAACATCTGTCGTAACAGAAAGCTTCATATGCTATACTACTTCCAAAGAATGACATAAACATATAGGGGGCACACATGCAAAAGAGTTAGACCAATGCCTTGAATGGTCCCAACTAGATGATCTCCTAAACCAAAAACCAACACGATAAAAGGATGCAATAACCATTAGATGGGCCATGAAATAAAAGAAAATATGAAAGAAAATCCATGTATGGCATATGCATGAAATAAATTCAAATTTTCAGTCTATATGTCCAAACGGGAACCACAAAAAGGTGTATTGCCACATGTACAGACGTTAGATTTCACCTTTCCCAAATTATGAAAAGCAAGTAATATATACCAAGGTCAATATCATGATTAACAAATAGTTAATCCTTCAATGAATGATGAAAAGGCACACTATTCATACTTAGACCCGATCTAGGGAGTTAATCTTCTGCATGATAAACTCACCAGTATATAAGGATTCACTGAAATTTCATCTTCTAATAAATGTTTCAGAATCATCCAAATTTTAGTACTAGTACAAGGAGCTTTCTTTAGTATGCGATGTTTGTCTTCAGTACAAATCAATTACTGCTGTATTGGGAAAAAAGACAAAGTAAATCAAAATTCACATCAATGGTCATTAATATTTAACATATACATGCAAATCCACTCTGAGAAACTTCCATAAAATTTAACTAAAACAAGAAAGCATTTGGAAACACTAGAATATACTGAATTAGTAAAAGGGCTAAACTTTTCTGCCTCAATGCTACTTCATAAATGTGGACTGCCCATTTGGCAATTTGGACAATTCATTTGTGGCTCACCTCCCGGCTAGTCATAGCCCAAAACTAATAAAATTGACCATCTTAACTGTCTTTCAATAGAATAATAGAAGAGCCAAAAACATGGATAGTTAAGAACATAGGGCTGAGAAAGAAAAACAGAAGAAAGTTAAGAATAGTAAACTTGGGTTTATAAAAGAGAAAAAAGATTAGGGAAAAAATTAGATTAGAGAGTGTCTCTCTCTAATCTCTTAGTATTTATAATAACCCTAATAGAAAGGAGCTTTCTTTTATATGCGATGTTTGTCTTCAGTACTAATCAATTGCTGATGTATTGGGAAAAAAGACAAAGTAAATCAAAATTCACATCTATGGTCATTAATATTTAACATATACCAAGCAAATCCACTCTGAGAAACTTCCATAAAATTTAACTAAAACAAGAAAGCATTTGGAAACACTAGAATATACTGAATTAGTAAACGGGCTAAACTTTTCTGCCTCAATGCTGCTTCATAAATGCGGACTATCCATTCGTCAATTTTGACAATTCATTTGTGACTCACCTCCTGGCTAGTCATAGTCCAAAACTAATAAACATTGACCATCTTAACTGTCTTTCAAGAGAATAGAAGAGCCAAAAACATGGATAGTAAACAACATAGGGCTGAGAAAGAAAAACAGTAGAAAATTAGGAATATTAAACGAAGGTTTATAAAAGAGAAAAAAGATTCGGGAAAAAATTAGATTAGAGAGTACCTCTCTCTAATCTCTTTGTATCTATAATAACCCTCATAGAAAAGTTACAAGTATACCCCTGAGGAGTGATTCAGTATAACACACTTACATAATAGATCATATCTCAACACTGCCCCTCAAGCTCAAGCTAAGCATAGATATTCAACATGCCCAACTTGTTAAGAACACCTTCTAAGCTAGCATTAGTAATCTCCTTTGTGAGTACATCAACTAATTGATTTCCCATTGTAAACGCAACAAGCAAAGATTTCCTGAAGCAACTTGTTCTCTAATAAAGTGTCTGTCAATTTCAATATGTTTAGTCCGATCATGCGGAATGGAATTCTGGGCAATAATGATGCCCGACTTTTTATCACAAAAAAACTTCATAGGAACATCCACCTCCATCCCCACATCTAGTAGTAAAATCTTCGGCCATAATAATTTTGTTACCCAATGAGCCATTGCTTTATATTCTACTTCAACACTTAACTTAGCCACTACACTTTGCTTCTTGCTTTTCCAAGTGATGTGGTTACCACCAAAGAATGTACAATACCCTGTGGTAGACCTCCTATCATCTATATTTCCAGCCCAAATAACATCAGTGTAAGCTTCTAGTCGAAAATGACCATGGTTAGCAAATATAAGGCTCTTTCCAGGAGTAGCCTTCAAATATCTCGAAATTCACTCAATTGCCTCATAATGAACAATATGAGGATCATGCATGAATTTACTGACTGCATATGTGATATTAGGTCTAGCAAGAGAGATAAATGAGACGACCAACCAGTCTTTGATACATCTCTTTATCTTCTAGTAATGAGCCCTCGCTCGAGCTCAACTTATGATTTTGCTCAATAGGACTGTCTGCTGGCCGAGAACCCAACTTCCCCATATCCTTAAGTAAGTCTAAGGTATACTTTCGCTGCGATATAAAGATGCTCTTCTTTGATCCTCAATACCTAGAAAGTACTTCAAACTACCTAAATCCTTGATCTTAAATTTCGTAGCTAGGAATTTCTTTAGGTTTTAGATCTTTGAAGAGTCATTTCCAGTCACCACATTATCGTTAACGTAGACAATCAATGATGTAACTAACTGTCCTTTTCTCCTGACAAAGAGAGTGTGATCACTCTATGAGTAACCCATCCTCTTCACGGTTAGACTGAACCTCTCAAACCAAGCCCTGGGGTATGGGTTTTGGATCTTACTGGGCCCTAGGCCCAAGTTAGACTTTTAGGGCTTGAACTAGGGTTAGGACTTGAGTCTAAGACTTTTGGTCTCACGGGTTGAATAAGAGTCGCCACCTATTTCATATAGGGAAATAGAACACGGGTGGATAGAATAGGGACCTATGGTCTTGGTCGGAGTCTAGGTAAGTGACTCTTTTCAGCCTCGGGAAAGTGTTAGGCACCCCAGGACCCCCATTTATGACGGTTACGTGCTCCTTAAGTGTAAGCCAAGAATTGAGAAAAATGATCAAGAAGGAGAAAATCCTAGACTAGGGTCGAACCCCTACATAACTGTCGGGCCGGGATCAGACCGAGTGTAGTTCGGGCGATACCTTAAACCCATACCGGGGTCAGGGGTTGTGTGTGTGGATTGGAGGAGCTTAGGGATTAGCCCGGGGGCTAGGGTTAGATAGCCAAGGAGGGTAAGGTTGCACTGGAGTGGCTAGGGTTGAGCTAATCAAGGTTAAGGCTGTTAACCATGGTTAGGGATGAGCACCAGAGTGGCTTAGGGTTAGTCGTGGAGGCTAGGGGAGTTAACCATGGTTAAGAAAGTGCATCGAGAGTGGCTCTAAGTCAAGTTTAATATTTTGAATTGTTTTTGGTATTTTTTTCAAGTGTTGGCTGATTCTTAGGTTTAGGGTTAACTAACTAGGGATAAGCTTAACCTAGTTAAGGTAAAGTCCGGATCTGAAAGGGGACCCAAAGATGATAGTACGGCCTAGACTAGCCTTCTACAAGGTCTAAGCCCACAAAAAGGCCCACTTATGGAATGTCTGGAATTTGCGGTAATCTCATTACTGTCAATTCCAGTTCTTTACAGAACTGGAATGTTGGCACTGGCATTACCGCTATTTCCAAGTTCTTCTGGAAAATGGCATTAAAACCATGGGGAAGGGTAGGTGAGGTCACCAGGGGGTCCCTAGACCCTTAGGTTAGTTTAAAGGTCTATCATAGACTTTGGGTTAGGCCTAGGAACTATCTACAGTATTGTTGAGTTCAAGAGAACTCCAGAATGTCAGTAAATTCAGTACCGATATTTCTGGGATCCTCTGGTTTTTCAAAAATCAGGCTAATGCCAGTGGATGACTTTGGGTTAGGCCTAGGAACTATCTACAGTAGGGGTTTTTGTTGAGTTCAAGAGAACTCCAGAATGTCAGTAAATTCAATACCGATATTTCTGGGATCCTCTGGTTTTTCAAAAATCAGGCTAATGCCAGTGGACCTGGGGGACTGTGGATGATCAGTGATGATATAGGGGCCCTGGGGGTCTGATTCCAAGCCCTGGAATGGACCAGGGGCACAAGATGAGGCGTGGAGCCTCTATTCTGAGCAAAGTTCAAAATGGCGGTAAACACAGAACAGGTTGAGCCATAGCACTATCAATGCCTTCCCATTGACCAAGGATACTTTGGGAGAGAATTGAAATGCATGGGGTGAGCATACTTGGGGAGCATGCCTTAGCTACCTTCTTTATGAGAGGTCCCTTTGCCCATGGAAGACGACAAAGGGACCTCACTACTCTGTGAGAGGCACGATCAGTCTCTGGAATAGACCAAGGAGTGCAACAACAAGAAAAAAATAGAAAGATACTGGGGGAGGAGAAATCCTACCCTATTCTACGTAAGCTCCAAGGTATAAGAGATATAGCAGCTAAGAGGGAGTGACCACATTGAGGAGGAAGGTCAAGGCACTTCCTCTAGTCTGAGATCACCTCTTAGGGGGCAAAAGGGTGGGAGTTCTTGGTCTTTCGGAGTTTCTGCAGAGCCTTCTACAAGATTTTTGGCATCGGAGAATAACTTAAGGGAGGCTTGGTATTTACAGGCAAAGGCAAGGCTAGGGCATAGTTGTAAATCGGGGAGGGTTAGTTGGGACCTCAAAAAATGATTGAGAGTCAACCGGGGCAGCTCAGGAGGTGTATGAACTGTTCTGCGCAACTGTCCAGTAATGGCGGTAATTCCAGTACCGCCATTACCTGGATAGGCAAAAAGGAAATGGTGGTAAAGGATTTACCGCAATTTCAAGATTTTTCTTGAGAAAGGGTCTGGCTAGTTTGGGAAAGCTTGCGGGTACTGTTTATTTTCACCAAAGATGAAATGTTCCATTGCCGACATTATCCAATCTTTTTTGAATTTGGCGGGGCCCCTAGGGTTGGTTAGGGAATTTGGGCCTATGTTAAGGCCCATGGGATAGCTTGTTGCGGGTTTAGGCCCTGGGCCTCAGGTTTTGATTTTAACTGGGCCTTGGGCCTAAGGTTAGGTTTAGGGTGAAGGCTAGGCTAGGCTAGGTTAGGGCTAGGTCAAGATTAAATTAGGTTTAGGTTAGAGCTAGGTCAGGCTAGGTTTGATGAGCTTGGGCTTGGAGCACAGAAAGAGAGTAGGTTTGTAAAAATGGGATGCTTACAACTAACAAATAATTAGTTGAAGCCCAAAAAAGTAAGTAAACTCTTAAATCCGTAATATAGAAGCGTTACACCATATCAATCTGTAAAAGCGGATATTTTATTCTTAAGTCTAGGAGCAATTTAGACAAAATAAAACTCGAAAGAAGAAAAGATAATTATTTGAAGTTCAAGGAAGTAAACAAACACTTCATTTCGCGATTTAGATGGTTTACACCAGATAAATCTGAAAAAACTAAAAAATTATATTCATGCCTATGAGCAATTTTCGACAACATAAAACTCGAGAGACAAATAAAGAATTAGTTAAAGGTCAAGTAAGTAAGCAACCTCATGAATCCGCAAGGTCAATGGTTTACACCAGATCAATCTATAAAACACGAAAAAATGAATTCTCATGTCTATGAGCAATTTAGACAATACAAAACTTGAGAGACAGAAAGAGAAGTAGTTAAAGTTCAAACAAGTAAACAAACTCTGAATCTCGCGATGTAGATGGTTTACACAAGATAAAACTGCAACAATGAAAAGTTTATTCTCATGTCTAGAAACAATTTATACATTAAAAAACATGAAAGACAGAAAGAGAACTCGTACAAGTTCAAGTAGGCAAACTCTTAAACACGTGATGTAGATAGTTTAGACAAGATCAATCCGCAAAAATAAAAAAATTATTCTATTGTCTAGGAGCAATTTAGACAACAAAAAGCACAAGAGACATACAAATAATTAGTTGAAGGTCAATTAAGTAAGTAAACTCTTATATCCTCAATGTAGATTAGTTACACCAGATCAATCTGCAAAAGCAAAAAATTTATTCTCATGTCTAGGAACAATTTAGCAACATAAAATTCAAGAGATTAAAAAGGTGAAGTAAGCAAACTCTTAAATCTGTAACGTAGATGGGTTACACTAGATCAATCTACAAAAGAAAAAATTTTATTCTCATGTGCAGGAGCAATTTAGCAACATAAAACTAGAGAAACAAAGTATTAATTGAAGGTAGTAAGTAAACTCTTAAATCCGCAAAGTAGATAGGTTACACCAGATCAATCTCCAAGCGAAAATTGTACTTTCAATCCCTTTAGTTTTATGTTCTACACCGCGGGATTACAAGTTTGCTTACTTCTTCGAACTTCAACTAATTCTCTTTCTTTGTCTCTAGTTTTATGTTTTTTAAATTGTTCCTAGACATGAGAATAGATTATTCTATTTTAACAGATTGATTTAGTGTAAACTATCTACATTGCGGGACTAAGAGTTTACTTACTTTCAGTCTCTTAAATTTTGTGTTCTTTAAACCGCAATGTAAATGGGTTACACCAGATCAATCTGCTAACGTCAAAATTTTGTTTCATGTCGAGGAGCAATTTAGACAACATTAAATTCGAGAGACAAAAAGAGAACTAGTTGAAGTTAAAGGAAATAAGCAAAATTTAATCCCGCGATTTAGATGGTTTACACTAGATCAATTTGCGAAAGCAAAAATTTTATTCGTATGACTAGGGGCAGTTTAGAACAAAGTAAAACTCGGAAGACAGAAACATAATTATCTGAAGTTCAAATAAGTAAACAAACTCCTAATTTGCAAGTCAAATGGTTTAACACCAGATCAGTCTGCAATAATCAATAATTTATTATCAGGTCTTAAGCAATTTTGACAATATAAAAATTGAGAGATAGATAAAGAATTAGTTGCAGGTCAAATAAATAAGCAACCTTTTGACTTCGTAAGGTAAATGGTTACACTAAATCAATCTGCAAAAAAACGAAAAAATGTATTCTCATATCTAGGAGCAATTAGGACAACATAAACTCAACAGACAAAAATAGAATTAGTTATAGTTCAAGAAATTAAACAAACTCTTAAACACGTGATGTAGATGATTTATATAGTTAACATGTAAAAACAAAAAATTTATTCCCATATCTTGGAGTAATTTAAACAACAAAAAACTCGAGAGACGGACAAATAATTAGTTGAAGGCAAGTAAGCAAGCAAACTCTTAAATCGACAATGTAGATGTGTTGAACTAGATCAATCTACTAAAACAAAAAATTTATTATCACGTCTAGTAACAATTTAAATAACATAAAACTCGAGAGATAGAAAGTAAGCAAACTCTTAAGCGCACGACATAAAATGTTTATACAAAATCAATTTGCTAAGTAAAAAATTTATTATCATGTATATTTGCAATTTAAAAAACATAAACTAAAGAGACAGAAGTAAGCAAACTCATAATCCCGCAATGTAGATGGTTTACACCAAATTAATTTATTAAAGTGAAAAAAATTATGTTCATTCTAGGAATAATTTAGAGAACATAAAAATAGAGACAGAGAATTAGTTGAAGTTTAAAAAAGCAAGCAAACTCTCAATCATGCGATGTACAAGGTTTAAACTAGATCAATTTGAAAAAAAGTGAAAAATTAAACCTCATGTCTAGGATAAATTTAGACAACATAAAGCTCGAGATAGAAAAATAATAAGTCAAAGTTCAAAGAAGTAAACAAACTCTGAATCCTATAATATAGATAGTTTACACCTGATATATCTGCAAAGGCGAAAAATGTATTCTCATGTCTTGAGCAATTTAGACAATAAAACATACGAGAGATTGAAAACAAATTAGTTGAAGTTCAAATAAATAAGAAAACTCTTAAACCCCGGGATATAAATGGTTTACATTAAATCAATTTGCAGGAAAAAAAATTATTATCATGTTTAGGAGCAATTTAGATAACACAAAACTCGAGATAAAAACAAGATTTTAGTTGGAGGTCAAGTAAAAACAAAATTCGAAATGTAGACGGGTAACATAAAATATATGTATATATATATATATATATATATATATATATATATGAAAAAGTTAAAAAAAATAGTCTAATGTCTAGAAGCAATTTAGACAACATAAAACTCGAGATACATAAAGTAAGCAAACTCTTAATCCCGTAATATAAATGGTTCACTCCAAATAAATATACTAAAGAAAAAAAGATATTCACATGTCTACGTGCAATTGAGAGAACATAAAACTTGAGAGATAGTAGAAAACTTAGTTGAAGTTCAGGGAAGTAAGCAAACTCTTAATCCCATGATGCACATGGTTTACACCAAATCAATCTGTAAATGCAAAAAATTTATTCTCATGTAAAGAAGCAATTTAGAAAATATAAAACTCGAGACTAGAAATAAAATTAGTTAAAGTTCAAGGAAGTAAACAAACTATTAATCGTGCGACGTAGATGGTTTACAACATATCAATTTGCAAAAGCAAAAAAATTATTCTTATGTCTAGGAGTAATTTAGATAATATAAAATTTGATAGACAAAAGGAAAATTAGTTGAAGTTTAAGGAGGCAGACAAACTCTTAATCCCGCGATGTAGAGGGTTTATACAAAATCAATATGCAAAAGCAAAAATTTATTCTCATGTCTAAGAGGAATTTAGACAACATTAAACTCGAGAGAGAGAGATAGAAATAGTTTATGTTCACGTTAATAAGCAAATTCTTACACATGATGTAGATGGTTTACACCAGATCAATATGTAAAAGCCAAAAATTTACATATGTCTGATTAATTTACACAACATGTACACTCACCTCACCCCTCCTTTTTGCAGGGTGTGTGGTTATTGGCTTGAGTTGAGATTGGGGTTGTTTGTGTGGTGTGGATGAGTGTGTGTTGGTTATCAAAAACAAAAATTACAAAACATACAACTCCAGACATAGAAAGAGAATTAATTAAAGTACAAGGAAGTAAGCAAACTCTAAATCCCGATGTAAATGATTTACACATGATCAATCTGCAAATGCAAAAATTTATTCTTATATCTAAGAGCAATTTAGAGACCATAAAACTCAAGAAATAGAAAGAGAATTAGTTCAAATTCCAGTAAATATGCAAACTCTTAAACCCGCGATGTATTTGGTTTACACCAGATCAATCTGGAAAAATGGAAAAAAATTCTCAAGTCTAGAAGCAATTTAAACAATATAAAAGTTGAGAGACGGAAAAAGAGAATTAGTTAAAGTTCAAGAAATTAAGCCAACTCTTAAACCGATGATGTAGATGGTTTACAAATATCAACCAGCAAAAATTAAAAAAATATTCTTATATCTAAGAATAATTTAAACAATATAAACCCGAGAGACGGACAAAGTGATTAAAAAATTGTGCTAATATTTAGGAACAATTGAGAGAATATGAAAATAGAGATAGAAAGAGAATTAGTTGAAGTACAAGGAAGTAAACAAACTCTTAATCCTGCCTTGTAGAAGGTTTAATCTAGATCAATTTGAAAAAAGTGAAAAATGTATCCTCATGTTTAGGAGAAATTTAGACAACATAACACTCAAGAAATAGAAAAATAATAAGTCAAAGTTCAAAGAATAAACAAACCTTGCATCCTGCAATGTAATATGTTTACACCTGATAAATCTGTAAAAGCGAAAATGTATTCTAATGTCTAGGAGCAATTTAGATAATAGAACACACAAGAGACAAAAAACGAATTAGTTGAAGTTTAAGTAAATAAGCACTCATAAACCCGCGATGTAAATGTTTTATATTAAATCAATATGCAAAAAACAAATTATTATCATGTTTAGGAGCAATTTAGATAACCCAAAACTCGAGATACAGTCAATGATTTAGTTTAAGGTCAAGTAAGCAAACTCTTTAATTCGCAATGTAGACAGGTTACAACATAAAATTCGAGAGACAGAAAGTAAAACTTGAAAGATAGTAATAGATTTAATTGAAGTTTCAGGAAGTAAACAAACTCTTAATCCCACGATATACATGGTTTACACCAAATTAATTAAATGCGAAAAATTTATTCGCATGTAAAGGTGCCATTTAGAAGACATAAAACTCGAGAATAGAAATAGAATTGGTTAAAATTCAAGTAAGCGAACTTTTAATCGTTCAATGTAGATGGTTTACAACAAATCAATTTGCAAAAAAGAAAAATTTATTCATGTCTAGGAGTATATAACAGAAAATTTGAGTGAAGAAAAGAAAATTAGTTGAAGTTTAAAGAGGTAGGAAAATTCTTAATCCCGTGATGTAGAGGGTTTACACCAAATCAATCTGCAAAAGTAAAAATTTATTCTCATGTCTAAAAGGAATTTAGGCAACATTAAATCGAGAGGGAGAAAAGAATTAGTTTATGCTCATGTTAATAAGCAAGTCTTAAACCCACAACGTAGATGGTCACTCCAATCTCACCCTTCTTTTTTGAAGGGTGTGTGGTTATATGCTTGAGTTGAGATTGGGGCTGTGTGTGTGTGGTGAGTGTGTTGGATATCAAAAAAAAAAAATTACACAACATAAAACTCGAGAGATAGAAAGAGAATTAGTTAAAGTTCAAAGAAGTAAGCAAACTCTTAATCTCGATATAGATGGTTTACACATGATCAATCTACAAATACGAAAATTTATTCACATGTCTAGGAGTAATTTAGAAAACATAAAACTCAAGAAACAAAAAGAGAATTAGATCAAATTCAAGTAAGCAAACTGTTAAACCCGCGATGTATTTGATTTACACCAGATCAATCTGGAAAAATGAAAAAAAAATCTCAAGCCTAGAAGCAATTTAGGAAAATATAAAAGTCGAGATACGGAAAAAGAATTAATTGAACTTCAAGTAAATAAGAGAATTTTTAATCCCGCGATGTAGATCGTTTACATCAAACCAATCTGTTAAAGTTGAAATTTTGTTCTCATGTAAAACAGTATTTTAGACAATATTAAACTCGAGATACATATAGAGAATTAGTTGAAGTTCAAGTAAGTAAGCAAACACTTAATCCCGAGATGTAGATGGTTTACACTACATCAATCTGCAAAAGAGAAATTTTTTATTCTCATGTCTAAGAGAAATTTAGACAAAATAAAATTAGAAATACAAAATTAGAATTATTTGAATTTCATATAAGTAAACAAACTCCTAATCTCATGATTTAGATGGTTTACACCAAATCAATCGGCAAAAATCAAAAATTTATTCTCATGTCTTGGAGCAATTTCGATAACATAAAACTCGAGAGACAGACAAAGAATTAGTTGACAAACAAGTAACAAACCTCTTGAATTCGCAAGGTAGATGGGTTATACCAGATCAATCTGCAAAACAAACTAAAAAATTATTCTCATATATAGGAGCAATTTAAACTACATAAAACTCAATAGACAGAAAGAGAATTAGTTAAAGTTCAAGAAATTAAGCAAACTCTTAAACCCGTGATGTAGATGGTTTACACATATCAACTTCCAAAAATTAAAAAATTATTCTGATATCTAAGAATAATTTAAACAACATAAAACTTGAGAGACGGATAAAGAATTAGTTGAAGGTCAAGTAAGTAAGCAAACTCTTAAATCCACAATGTAGATGTGTTAAACCAGATCAATCCACAAAAGCAAAAAATTTACTCTCATATCTAAAAACAATTTAGAAAACATAAAACTCGAGAGAAAGAAAGCAAACTCTTAATACTGAGATGTAAAATATTTAAATAAAATGAATCTGCTAAAATAAAAATTTATTATCATGTCTAGGTCCAATTTCAAGAACATAAAACTAAAGAGACAGAAAATAAGCAAACTCTTAATCCCGCGATGTAGATGGTTTAAACCATATTAAACAATTAAAGTGATAAAAAATTATGCTAATGTCTAGGCATAATTAGAGAACATAAAAATAGAGATAGAAAGAGAATTAGTTGAAGTTCAAGGAAGGAAGTAAACTCTTAATCTTACCTTGTAGAAGGTTTAATCTAGATCAATTAGGAAAAAGTCAAAAATGTATCCTCATGTCTAGTAGAAATTTAGACAACATAAAACTCGAGAGATAGAAAAATAATAAGTCAAAGTTCAGAGAAGTAAACAAACTCTGAATCCTGCAATGTAGATGGTTTACACCTGATAAATCTGCAAAAGCGAAAATGTATTCTAATGTCTACGAGCAATTTAGACAATAAAACACAACAGAGACAAAAAACGAATTAGTTGAAGTTCAAGTAAGTAAACAAACTCTTAAACCCACGATGTAAATGTTTTACATTAAATCAATATGCAGAAAAAAAAATTATTATCATGTTTAAAAGCAATCTAGATAACACAAAACTCGAGATGCAGCAATGATTTAGTTTAAGGTCAAGTGAGTAAGTAAACTCTTTATTTCGCAATGCAGACGGGTTATATATATACATATATAGATATAGATATATATGCAAAAGTAATCTAACGTCGAGTAGCAATTTTGACAACATAAAACTCGAGATACAGAAAGTAAGCAAACTCCTAATCCTGTAATGTATATGGTTCACTCCAAATAAATATACAAAAGTAAAAAATATATTCATATGTCTAGGTGTAATTGAGAGAACATAAAACTTGAAAGATAGTAATAGATTTAGTTGAAGTTCAAGAAAGTAAGCAAACTCTTAATCCCACAATGTACATGGTTTACACCAAATTAATCTGTGAATGCAAAAAATTTATTCTAATGTAAAGGAGCAATTTAGAAAACATAAAACTCGAGAATAGAAATAGAATTGGTTAAAGTTCAAGGAAGTAAGCTAACTCTTAATTGTTCGATGTAGATGGTTTACAACATATCAATTTGCAAAAAAGAAAAATTTATTCATATGTCGAGGAGTAATTTATATAAAAGAAAATTCGGGTGACGAAAAGAAAATTAGTTGAAGTTTAAGGAAGTAGGGCAAACTCTTAATCCCGCGATGTATAGGATTTACACCAGATCAATCTACAAAATCAAAAATTTATTCTCATGTCTAAGAGGAATTTAGATAACATTAAACTCGAGAGAAAGAAAAAAATTAGTGTATGTTCAAGTTAATAAGCAAAGTCTTAAACTCACAATGTAGATGGTTTACACTAGATCCAAATTTACATGTCTGTGATCAATTTACACAACATAAAACTCGAGACATAAAAAGAGAACTAGTTATATGTAATGATCTTGAAATTTCTTTTCATATTTTTAAAAATGATTCAGTAATCTCTTTGAATAGGGATAATAATTGTGAGAATGAGAATAAGTTTATTGGGGTTAGTTAGAACCTATAAACAAACAAGGGCCACTAGTGACCTTTTGGTAAATAAGAATTAGGGTTAATATAAATGGAGCATGTTAAACCTAATCCTCATTATTTTTAATTTAAACTGAAATTCTGGAGAATCGAATGTGGGAGAGAGAGGAAAAAGAGGTAGTACTTTGGTAGAGCTTTGAAGCACCTAGATCGAGATTCGAGGCTTAGAGATTTGAGCTTCTTCCTCGTGGTGGTCTGATCCTTCGAGACAAGTGTGTTCGGGTAGGGTTGAAGTATTAAAAGTCTGAGATTCGATCAATTAAGGCAAGTGAATACTCCCCTAGAGTTAGGGTTTTGTTTTATCTTGAGTTCATATAGATTTATTAATATTTGTGTGATATTTAGGATAAAGCTCTATGTACTTTGAAATATAATGCATAAATAATGTTTGAATAAAAAAAAATTATAAATTGAAAGAACAATGGTGGGTAAATTAACAAGGGTTTTGAGGGTTGGAAATTCGAGAAAAATGGTTCAGAAAGTTGAAAAAAATCGAAATATGGGGTTTGGGCCGGTGTCTCCAGCCAAATCGCAGATACCGATCGATCGGTGGTCATCGATTAATCGCAAGCGACCCGCCGATCGATCGGCGGTGCCGTTTCGAGAGTTTTGCGATGGTTGTTTTGGGGGCAGTAATTAATTGAATTAATTAAATAAAAATGATGAAAAATAATTAAATATATTAAATAATGAATTACGAAATAAAACGAAAGAAAAGAAGGAGAATAAAATAAAACAAAATGATTTAATTAATTTATTCTTTGTCAAATAATTATTTTGGAATGGTCGGTATTGTGAGCATATTAGATAAATTGCATATTCTCTTTATTTTAGAATGACATGTTTAAAAGAATTTATTTCATTATCGTGTTGCGTAATTGTAATTGTTTTAGCTTTACAATATTATGTCTTTTTTATTATGATGGTATGGGACGCCATAATAAAGAGTGAGGTTAATGAATTAAAGGGAATAAGATCAAGGGATGACAAATATAGAGTAAGAGACTCTATAGATCTACAGTCTGAGGGAGAGCTTTGTGTAATCCCACTGAGAAGTGACATGCCTCTTAGAGTGACTACAGGTGAGCTATGTGTAAACCTAAGGGTCCCTGTATAAAACCACATAAGATTAATATTATTGTCAATAGGGTGAATTACGTGTAAACCTTATTGACAGAAGAACTGTGTAAACTGATAAATTAAATGATGCATATCCATATCTATTGTTCCCTGTTTTATTTATTCATAATGGTTGCATGTTGTTGTAGTCTCTTGCTAAGCCAAAGGCACACCCTTGTTATATTTATTGATTTTTCAAGAAGTACTTGAAGTACCTAGGGAAAACAGTCAGGAACTTAGCAGTTGGGTTTCGTTGCAAAACTTAAATTAGTACTTTTAATTTGAGGTAGAGTGTCATGTCAGTGAGATCTTTATATGGATTCAGTTTTACGGTTATTTATTCTTGTTGGCTTAAACTTAATGCTTGAGATATGCATCTGTTAATGGTAATTTATTTAAATTAAATTCCAATACCTTGGGATTTGTTCCAGGTTCAAGCCTTGACATTTGCACAAATATGAGATGTATTATGTGTAGGTTTTGAGACGTGACATTATATATATATATATATAGGAGACATAAAAAGAGAATTAGTTAAAGTTCAAGAAAGTAAGCAAACTTTTAATCCCGCGATGTAGATGGTTTACACATTATCAATCTACAAATGCGAAATAATTATTCTCAAGTCTAAGAGCAATTTAGAGAACATAAAACTCGAGAGACAGAAAGAGAATTAGTTCAAGTTCAAGTAAGTAAGCAAACTCTTAAACATGCGATATTACACCAGATTAATCTTAAAAAATGAAAATTTTATTCTCATATATTAAAGCAATTTGACAATATAAAAGTCGATAGACAGAAAAGAATTAATTGAACTTCAAGTAAGCAAATTCTTACTCCCGCAATGTAGATAGTTGACATCAAATCAATGTGTAGTAAAAAATTTGTTCTCATGTCTGTGAGCGCGGGATCTTACCGCCTTTCCTTCCCGGGCCAGGCCCTGCAAAGGAACGATGATAAAATGACCCTAGAGGTCTCACATGGGTTTAAGCCAAATTATACCCAAAATTAGTAAAAACGCTTAAGTAATTAGATTATGTTAATACAAGAATAAAAAGCCAAGACTAGGGTCAGACCCAGGGTTTGGGCTACCTACAAACCCGTTGGAACGGATCAGACCGAGTGCAGTTTGGGGTACTTTAACAGTTTAACCCGTACCAGGGTTAAGGTGTGTGTGTGTGTGCACCGGAGTGGCTAGGGTTAGCCCGGAGGCTATGGTTGATAATGATTGACCGGGGAGGCCAAGTGTGCACCGGAGTGGCTTAAGGTTAGCCCGGAGGCTAGGGTTGGTTAGCCAAGGAGGCTGAGATTGCACCAGAGTGACTAAAGGGAGTTTTAACCATGGTTAAATTGATTAACTAAGGTTAGGAGTGAGTTAACCATGGTTAAGGCTATTAACTATGGTTAGGAATGACCAAGGTCAGATTTTTTGTGTTTTTTGCCTTTTTCAGGTTTTTTGTGATTTTTCCAAGTTAAGAGGATTAACCTTGGTCAAGGTTTAACTAACTGAGGTTAAGCCTAACCTTGGTTAATGTTTGAGTCTGGTTAGGGTCTGGAGTGAGGGCCCAGGGAGCAGAGCAGGTCCTAGAATGACCTCCAACAAATTCCCGCCAATTCCAATCTTTCACAGATTGGAAATGGTGGTAATGCGATTTCAACCATTTCCATATTTTTTTGGAACAGCGTCTTCGCAGCCATGGTGAGAGGTAAGAGGAAGCTCCAGAGGGTCAAGGGACTCTTAGGAAGGTGTTGGGGTATAGTCTAGGCCTGGTCTAGATTGGGCCCACAGTGGAGGGTTTCCATCATAATAGAATAAATCCCCTAATGTCAGTAAACAGTATACCGACATTATGGGATTCTCTCAATTTTGGAGCAAATTAGTCATGGTCAGGGGCTGGCTAGGCCTAGAGTGGTCAAGGAAGATAGGGGTGTGGTCTTAGGGACCTCCTCAAGGTCCTGGAATGGACCAAAGCATCCTACGGAAGGGCTTAATGCCACTGTCATTGTAATAGTCCAGAATGACGGCAAACAAAGTACCCATTATTCTCGAAATTTTCCAAATTTCACAATAATGACCAATGGCAACGGGTGGAAGGTCAGGTGTGCTTCTTGAAGGCCTGGGGTACTGTAATCAGGCTCTGGAATGGACCAGGGGCTATCAAAAATGGCCAAAGAGCCATTGAAATGAGTGCAATCCAGAATGGCGGTACTGAGATTACCGTCGTTCTGGATTTCTTCCAGAAATTAGTTTCTTCCCCTATCCAAGAGTCATGGTGTATCCAGGGCCTTCCCCACGGAATTGGGATACTCTGAAGTACCCTGGGAATTAACTCACCTAGTTACACTTCATTTATCATCAATATTCTCTTTCAAGAGGGTCCCCTTGTTATAAAAGAAAGCAAGGGGGGACCACTCTCCTTAGAGACAATAGCAAATGGGAATCCCTGGAACTGGACTAGGGGGGTTATGAAAGAAAGAAAAAAATGTTGAGAGATGACCTACCCCTGATTTCATGTTATTCCTCAAGCTCCAAGGGATATGGGTGAGGTACCAACCAAGAGGGAGTGACCGTACTGAGGAGAAAGGCTAAGGCACTTCCTTAGGTCCCGAAATTCGCGCCTAGGGTTAGAGCTTAGTGGTCTGGGCTCTCTCGTAGTGCCTACCAGGCTTGGAAGCTAGGGTCTTGGTATTCTAGACTTTTTTAAAGGGATTCATTCTCGGATTTCTTGGCCTGAAGAGAAAGCTTGGGATAAAGGTGGTTTTTATAGGATAGAGAGGCTTGGGACACAAAGGGGATTTGTAAGAGGATGGTTGGGAAGGTCATAGGGTGGTCAGGAGCGATTGGATTGCAGAGGGGGAGTGTAGAGCTTGCTTTCACACAAGTTTCAGGAATGACGATAATTCCAGTACCGCCATTCTCCTGCGAGGCAACATTAGTAATGGTGGTAAAGGAATTACCGCCAATACTGATTTTTTTCCTAAAAATAGGTCTATCCCGTTGACATTTACCTCGCATGAGGTACAAATTTTTCCTTAAAAGAAAATGTCGGTTACCGACATTTAGAAATTTTGAATTTTTTGGGCTTTGCCTCCCCTCGGGGTCTGGCTTGGGTTATGGGCCCATGTTTCGCCCCATGGCTGTTTAGCTACGGATTTAGGCCCTGGGGCCTGGGTTATGGATCTTACTGGGCCCTAGGCCTAGGTTAGACTTTTAGGGCTGGAACTAGGGTTAGGCCTAGGATTGGACCATGGTTAGGATTAGGGTTAGGGTCAGGCAAGCTAACCATGGTTAAAGCTTTTAACCATGGTTAGGAAGAGGTAAAAATTGGGTGCTAGAATGTCAAAGACCAATTTAGACAATAGTAAGCTCGAGAGACATAAGAAGTAGTTAAAGTTCAACGAAGTAAGCAAACACTTAATCCAGCGATGTAGATGGTTTACACTCGATCAATCTGCAAGAACGAAAATTTTATTCTATTGTCTAGGAGCAATTTAGACAATAAAACTAGACATACAGAAACAAAATTATTTGAAGTTCAAATAAGTAAATAAACTCCTAATCTAGCAATTTAGATTGTTTACATGAGATAAATCTACAAAAAAAAAATAAATTATTCACTTGTCTTGGAGCAATTTCGATCACATAAAACTCGAGAGACAAACAAATAATTAGTCGAAAGTAAAGTAAGTAGGCAACCTATTGAATTCATAAGGTAGATGGGTTACACCAAATAAATCTGTAAAAAAACAAATAAAATTATTTTAATGTCTAGGAACAATTTAGACAACATAAAACTCAAGAGATAGAAAGAGAATTAGTTAAGGTGTTAAGAAATTAAGCACAATCTTAAACCCGTGATGTAGATGATTTTTACGGACAAAGAATTAGTTGAATGTCAAGTAAGCAAGCAAACTATTAAATCGACAATGTAGATGTGTTAATCTATATCAATCTATTAAAGCAAAAAATTTATTCTTAAGTCTACTAGCAATTTAAATATCATAAAACTAGAGATACAGAAAGTAAGCAAACTCTTAATCCCGCGATATAAAATGTTTACACAAAATCAATCTGCTAAAGTAAACAAAATTATTATCATGTCTAGGTCGAATTACAAGAACATAAAATTAAAGAGACAGAAAGTAGGCAAACTTTTAATCCTGCGATGTAGATGGTTTACACTAAATTAATCAATTAAACTAGAAAATATTGTGCTCATGTCTAGAAAAAATTTATAGAACATAAAAATAGAGACAAAAAGAGAATTAGTTGATGTTCATGGAAGTAAGCAAACTCTTAATCCAGCGATGTAGAAGGTTTAAACTATATCAATTTGGAAAAAGTGAAAAATGTATCCTCATGTCTAGGAGAAATTTAGACAACATAAAACTCGAGAGAAAAATAATAAGTCAAAGTTCAAAGAAGTAAACAAACTCTAAATCTTGCATTGTAGATGGTTTACATCTGATAAATCTGCAAAAGCGAAAATGTATTCTAATTTCGAGGATCAATTTAGACAATAAAGCAGAAGAGAGACAAAAAACAAATTAGTTGAAGTTCAAATAAGCAAACTCTTAAACCAGCGATGTAAATGTTTTACATTAAATCAATATGCAGAAAAAAAATTATTATCATATTGAGGAGCAATTTAGATAAGACAAAACTCGAGATATAGACAATGATTTAGTTTAAGGTCAAGTCAAACTCTTTAATTCGCAATGTAGAAGGGTTACATCAGCTATATATATGTATACAAAAATAAGAAATTTATTCTAATATCTAATAACAATTTAGACAACATAAAACTGGAGAGACAAAAAATAAGCAAACTCCTAATCCCGTAATGTAAATGGTTCACTAAAAATCAATATACTAAAGTAAAAATATATTCACGTGTCTAGGTGCAATTGAGAGAACATAAAACTTGAAATATAGTAATAGATTTAGTTGAAGTTCAATGAAGTAAGCAAACTCTCAATCCCAGGGTGTATTTACACCAAATTAATCTGTAAATGCGAAAAATTTATTCTCATGTAAAGGAGCAATTTAGAAAACATAAAACTCAAGAATAAAAATAGAATTGGTTAAAGTTCAAGGAAGTAAGCAAACTCTTAATCGTTCGATGTAGATAGTTTACAACATATCAACCTGCACAAAAGAAATTTTATTCATATGCCTAAGAATAATTTATATAACAAAAAATTTAAGAAATGAATAGAAAATTAGTTGAAGTTTAAAGATGTAGGCAAACTCTTAATCCCGCGATGTACATGATTTACACCAGATCAATCTGCAAAATCAAAAATTTATTCTCATGTCTAAGAGGAATTTAGACAACACTAAACTCGAGAGAAAGAAAAAGAATTAGTTTAGGTTCTTGTTAGTAAGCAAAGTCTTAAACCCACAATGTAGATGGTTTACATTAGATCAATTTGTAAAAGCAAAAAATTTACATAAGTCTATGATCAATTTCCACAACATAAAACTCGAGACATAAAAAGAGAATTAATTAAAGTTCAAGAAAGAAAGCAAACTCTTAATCCCACGATGTAGATGGTTTACACATTATCAATCTACAAAGAATTAGTTTAGGGATACTCCCAAAGTGTACTCCCATATATACTACCTAATCCTAACCGTTTATCTCAATTATTAAACGGTTAGGATTCTAGCTGATGTGGCAATAGAAAAGACTAAATAAGCCAACTGAAATCTTGACCCTTAACGGTTGGTTATAAACGGTTAGGATTAGGGAGTATATTTGGGAGTATAATTGGGAGTACCCATAGACTAACTCATCCACAAATGCGAAATAATTATTCTCAAACCTAAGAGCAATTTATAGAACATAAACTCGAGAGACAGAAAGAGAATTAGTTCGAGTTCAAGTAAGTAAGCAAACTCTCAAACCTGAGATATAGATGATTTAATCCAGATTAATCAGAAAAAATGACAACATTATTCTCATATATAAAAGCAATTTAGACAATATAAAAGTCGAGTGACAGAAAAAAAATTAATTGAACTTCAAGTAAGCAAATTTTTATTCCCGCAATGTAGATGGTTTAGATCAAATCAATTTGTTAAAGTAAAAAATTTGTTCACATGTCCGTGAGAGCGGGATTTTGCCGCATTTCCTTCCCGGGCCGGGGCCTGCGTTAGAACGACGCTAAAATAAACCTAGAGGTCTCACATGGGATTGACTAAGAGTTGCCACCTATATATCTGGGGGAGTAGGACCCAAGTTTAGATTAAGACTAATGGTCTCGATTAGAGTTAGGGTAAGCGATTCGATTAATTCCCGAGGAAGGGGTTAGGCACCCCGAGACCTCCGTCTAATACGGTTACCTACTCCCTAGGTTTAAGCCAAATTACACCCAAAATTAGTAAAATTGCCTAAGTATTTAGATTATGTTAAAGAAAAGCCTAGACTATGGTTGAACCCAGGGTTGGGCTACCTATATACCCATTTAAACGGGATCAAACCGAGTGTAGTTCGGGGTACTTTAACTCGTACAGGGGTTAGGGGGTGTGTGTGTGCACCGGAGTGGCTAGGGTTAGCCCGGACGCTATGGTTGATTGGCCGGGGAGGCCAAGTGTGTACCTGAGTGGCTTAAGGTTAGCTCGGAGACTAGGGTGAGCCTAGAGGCTAGGGTTGGTTAGCCAAGGAGACTAAGATTGCACCGGAGTGGCTAAAGAGAGTTTTAACCATGATTAAATTGGTTAACCAAGGTTATGGGTGAGTCAACCATGGTTAAGGCTATTAACCATGGTTAGGAATGACCAAGGTCAGATTTTTGGTCTTTTTTGTATTTTTTGGGTTTTTTCCAAGTTAAGAGGGTTAACCTAGGTCAAGGTTTAACTAACTGGGGTTAAGCTTAACCCTGGTTAAGGTCTGGTCTGGTTAGGGTCTGCAGTGAGGGCCCAGGGAGCTGAGCAGGGCCTAGAATGACCTCTAACAAGGTCTGGGCCCTATGCAAGGCCTCTGTTCCATTGAGACTGGAATTGGTAGGAATCACAATACCGCCAATTCCAATCTGTCACAAATTGAAAATGGCAGTAATGCGATTTCCGCCATTTCCATCCTTTTTTTGGAACAGTAACTTTGCAGCCATGGTGGGAGGTAGGGGGAAACTCCATAGGGTAAAGGGACTCTTAGGAAGGTGTTGTGGTCTAGTCTAGGCCTGGATTGGATGGGGCCCACAGTGGAGGGTTTCCATCATAATAGAATAAATCCCCTAAGGTAGGTAAACCGCATATCGACATTAAGATTATCTCAATTTTGGAGCAAATTAGCCTTGGTTAGGAGCTTGGCTAGGCCTAGAGTGGTTGAGGAAGGTAGGGGAGGCCGGGAGGGTATCAGAGACCTCCTCAAGGTCCTGGAATGGACCAAAGCATCCTAGGGAATGGCTTAATGCCACTATAATTGTAATAGTCTAGAATGGTGGTAAACACAGTTCCATCATTTTTGAGATTTTCCAAATTTCGCAATGATGACCAATGACAAGGGATTTGGAGGCTAGGGGAAGGTCAGGAGGGATTCTTAAAGGCCTGGGAGACTGTAATCATGCCCTAGAATAGACCAGGGGCAATCAAAAATGGTCAAAGAGCCACTAAAATGAGTGCAGTCCAGAATGGCGGTTCTGAGATTACCGCCATTCTGGATTTCTTCTAGAAATCAATTTCTACTCCTAGCCAAGAGTCATGGTGTATCCAGGGCTTTCCCCACGGACAGGGGATACTCTGGAGTACCCTGGGAATTAACTTTGTTAACTAATGACAAACTTTTCTAATTTTACCCGTATTACTTGAGGAAACACATATTTACAGCTTAGTTTGAAATCTGGACAAAAAAAAAAGAACGTCCCAAGCCACCACATGTCCCTTTTAACACCCACTATTTGTGGTTAAGATTCACTCACCTCTAGGATTCATCCATCTAACCTTGGTTTTTAGTAAAAAAATAAAACCTTAGGTTGATTATGCCTAACCACAATTAAAGTGGGCTCTCCAAGCCGTCACGTGTTCCCTTTAACATCCACTAATTGTAGTTAAGATTCACTCACCCCTAGGATTTATCCATATAACCTTGGTTAAGAAAAAAACGTCACCCAAGGATTTATCCTTAGGTTAATTCTGTTTAATCACAATTAAAGGGTCTCTATAAACCATCACGTGCCCCTTTTAATACCCACTAACTATGGTTAACATGCACTCACTCCTAGAGTTCACCTACCTAACATTGGCTTTTAGAAAAAAAATTATAGATATATATATATATATAGGACTTTGCAACTAAGACCCCATTAGGGCCGAGACCATGCTCTAAGAGCATTGGATTTCAGGTGGGGCCCAATACACAATGTAGGCCCCACGTGAAATCCCATGCCCTTAGAGCATGGTCTCGGTGGTCTCGGCCCTAATGAGTCTCAGAAGCTTTATCCATATATATATATATATATATATATACACACACATATACCTTAAGTTGATATTATTAACCTTGGTTTTGGAAATATATATTAACCTTAAGTTGACATTATTATTTGACACTATCTTTAAGAAGTGTAATTTAGACATTTTAAAATGTTTAAATGATGACATCGTCAAAGTCCATCCATGTAAGAAACGGAAAAATAACATAAGGGAGTATCTGTTATCGGCAACCAAAGTTGAGGGGAGGGCAATATAATTTCATAAACAAGAGGGGAGGTTTCTGAAATTTCACCAAACCTCAGGGGAGGTGAGTATAATTTACCCTAGAATATTTCAATCTAAGACTCAGAGTGGCAATAAACATTGATTACCAACCAACTTAAAGGTCAAACCATCCCAAGATGCAGAAAGAAACACCCCTACTGAGTTCACACAAGGAGTAAATTAATGTCGGGTACATTCATAAAAGAAAATCAACAAATTTAGAGCTGGTTCCTTATGGAGCAAATACAAATTACCAAACATGAAATAAACAAACTCAAACAACCTGAACTAAATTTCCAACTCAGTAAAAGAGAAACATAAAAGCTCTTTAATGACAAAATATGCAAATTGAAACTGAATTATTGAAGAATCGCACAAATATAAAATAGTAAAGTATCCACGGTTAAACAAAAAGAGAGAACACAATACCACTGATGTGCTCTAGCCCACGTGCTGAAATCTGGTCACAATATTAGAAAGCAATGGCAATAAAGGATACTTTTTAATCTCAAAAAACTTGGGAACAAAATATGGACAAATTTAAAATTAAGAAATAAATTTAAAGTTACAGGATACTTCAAATTAGTTAAGGAACATGGATATAATAAGAAAAGATTGTAGTACCTTTTCGATGGCATCCCAAGGCAAATAACCGAGAAAAGCTCAACCAATCCTCCCACCATTGGAGTCAAAACCCTATACCCAATTGTTACCTGCAGGAAAAAAGGGGGGTTGCCCGATTAAGAGAAAATTTGGGATTAGAGAAGGTTTGAAAAATTCACATCTGGAATACTTGAATCCAAGCTTTTGGAGATACTTATCCATTTGGGTTGGTTTGATCTTATGGACTACCCATGAATCCTCCATACAAGGTTGTAAAGTTAGAAAATTTTCTGAGAATTGAAAGAGGACAAATAGAATTGTTTGCATGTTGAAATTTACCCAGAATCTGAAGGCATGGAAGAAGGCACATGAGCAAGAAGATCACAAGGTTTAGTTCTTGGGTGCTGAAACAGGAAATGAAATCCCTGCAAGAGACTACAAAATGAAGCTCTTCTCCCATTTTGGGTGGTCTCAGCTCCACCACAACAACAATATATACACTCAATAAACCTAAACGAGAGAGAGAGAGAGAGAACTGAGTGCGTTCAATTTTTTTTAAAATAAATCACCATAAAGACAGAGTCAACACAATAAAATCAAGTTATTAGAAATAATAAATCGACAAAAATAATCAAAAAACCCTAACCGATCATGAGCTGAACACCATCAGGAATGTTTCAAACAAATCAAGATCTAAATAGGGTACATAAGCATCAAAGAAACCGATCTAGAACAAAAATTGGGTAATAAAATGTCGAAATAAAAAGATAAATTAGACCAAAAGTCAAGGAAAACAAAGAGGGAATGTCGAATCTTACCCTCGTACTGCTCGGCTTGCTCAGCTAGCTTTACCATGAAGACATGCCTCGCCTTCCTTTTCCATCGACATTGAAGAGATACAGAACGGAACGAGCGAAAGGCAATGGCGTCGCAAAAATTGGAAGCAAGAGGCATCTGACATCGAAGAAGGGGGCAAGTAAAATCAACTAGCAGGGGAGCAATGCTGAGATTGAGGACAAAGTGTTGGCCCTCTTATCACTTGGGCCTGGGGCACTGGCACTTGCCCCGGGTAGCAATGCAACGAAGTAAATGCTTCTGTAATTGCATAATTAGACATCAATTCGGAGTTTAAGCTTCATAGCTTCTACTGATTGGGATTTTGAAAAACCATTTTTAAGAATATTTAGAGAGAGGTGGTCAGGTTTGCTTTGGATCTCACTTTTGAAGAAAATTCGAGAAACCCAGATCAAATTCTGAATGAAGATATCACCATTACATCTCCATTAAAGCCCGCTCAATTAAAATCAACTAGCAGGGGAAAAAACCCATCTAACCATAAAAGAGCTTGGAGTTTTGAACTGTTGAGCCAAGCAAAAATTCCCAAAAAATAAAACATTAGAAGAAAAAGAAAATGAAAGAAAAAAGAACCGGAAACTTTCACAAATCGTATTGTGGTTTTTACGGATCCCCAGATTGTTGTTTCCGAGAACTCTAAGGAAACAAAGGCAAAAGCTCAGGTGGCTCTGACCCTCATGGAGTACTCAACGGTGACCGGTGCAAATACCCCTTTTCAGCTATTGCCTTCTCTTGTAGAACTAGAGATCTACAAGAGAGGAAATAGAAAAGAGATATGGAGGAGAATACCAGATCGGATGAGCTAGAGGAAGCCTCTGGCGACGTGCGATCTAGCCAGAGGTATTCTCCAGTTCTGCCAAACTGACAATAAAGGAACGAAAACACTTAATTTAAATAGAAGAAGAATAGAGAAAGTGGGAGAATCAAATGGAAAACAGTGAAATGGCACTTGCCAACGATGTTGTAAAATGATTAAAAGAATGAGAATCCACCACTGGTGAGGGTGGTCACGGGCATAGCTAGAATCTAGAATCTACACACTGGTGGTCTCGGGTGTGATTCTTGTGAATTGCATGGAAGCAAAAACACAGAAACTAGAGAAAGGGGGAATCGAGAGATATAAATAGAGTTACCTTGGCTTGACCGGAGAGCAGAAGGTTTCAGTAGCCGTAACCCCTAGGGAGCATCTAATCCTGCCTATGTTTCTCTGGTGGGAGTGAGCCTAACCCCAGCTTACTTCCAAAAAAAAAACTTTTATTCTGAAAGTAAATAAAGAAATTTAAATTTGAATAAATAATATCAATAGCTAATTAACTAAGCAAATCAATTAAAATATTTCTTATAACTATCAACTAAACAGAAAAAAATAGCAGATAGAGATTCCAAAGCTTAAATATCATGTACATGAAACATAGAACCTCATTAAACATAGAAATAGTTAAGACCTGCACATGAAAGGATTGCGAGTCCCCCTGAAGTAATCATCATGAATCATTTAGTTTTTTACGAAATGAAGGCACTTGCAACCATGTCCTCCTCAATTTCACATTCATATGTACGGAATCCCACAAAATAGCATACCAGATATAGAAGAATATAATTGAAGGAGGCAAAATATCAATCACACTACCAGAAGTTTATTTCCATTGCAAGGTATTCCAATCTAAATAAAATATTAAAAAGACTAAGAATACCATAACATATAAAGAAAATTATTACTCAAGGAGGCAAAATTCCAATCATACTACCAGAAGTTTTTTTTGGGATGGTGCTACTACCAGAATTTTATCTTTATTGCAAGGTATTCCAAACTAAATAAATAATCCTATTAAATAAAAGGGAAGTCATGAAAAATTGCCAATTAAACTGAAAATTTTGTTGTTCCAAATTGATTATAAAGCCCAAACATATGAATGCAAAATCAAATCAACAACATACCAACTGAAGAATTCCTGAAGCTGAATCTTAGACGAGTAGAAAAACTCTCGAATTCAAATTAAAAAAAAAAACAACAGCAACATCAAATATGATCTAACAGCCATTATCAAAATGAGAAACATATAAAAGAAATTATACCTAATTAAACCCAAGCATTGGGCGGCCACGTGGTGGTTTGAGAGCGTTTGTGCACATATCATACTATTAGTGGTTGCATTTAATGAGCATATATGAAAGGGAAGGGGTCTGCTCACGATGGCAATAAAAATGCTGAAACGACATATAAGGAGCTATAATAAGTTTAGATCACAAACCCAATAAAACAGATAAACAACCACAATATATCTATTTCAAAAACAACAGATTGGACATCCATATTCCCCAATCACTATTTTTTTTTCAGCAGTCTTCTGTTTCATAATGGAAGCTATCTAATACCAGCAAACAGAGGCATAAACCTAAAGGTAAATTGATTAGTAAACCTAATCCCGACATCTCCAAGTATGTATCGTTAGGCATGACAAAGATTTATCAACTCTGTGTATGTACAAGTGGATGTCTTTGGTGTACTTTCACTACTTTCAAGCCATTCAACCATGAATCTATGGTGCAATTTCAGGATGTTGAGTAATCCTCATTAAGCCAGGCATTTATAAATGTTATACAGGAAGTAGATATTCCTACAACGGCATCTTTGTACAAGATATGCCTAGATGTACAAATAGTGAAAGGGAAAACTGGAAATCTGAGAATTACAAATTGCCATTATTAAGGACCATCAGTGAATCACTTCAGGAAGTTGAGTAATCCTTGGTTCAGCTAGTGTTCACTGTGTCTAAAAGGTAGTAAGAAGTAAGAGCTCTTGCCAGAGCATCTTAGGACCATTTATAGCCAAGATGTACAACTGGTATAATGTAAAAGCAGGAAACAGGATATCCCGTGATAAAGGAATGGCACATGGGTCACCGGGAGATTTGCAAAATCGTGTTTGTCCGAGAAATTTGAAAAACGAAAGGCAGTGTTCTCTTTGTACTCGGCATTATCTAAAGCTAACTCACCCAGAAAGCTACGAGTCATTCCAGATATTTCCCAGTGCTAGGACAAGTCAGGAATTTCAATCCGTCTCCAAGAAATCTTACAATAGCATCATGAGCAAGGGTCTAAGTGGGAAAAGAATGCCGGGACGTAAAATCAGCAACTTTTTCTTGAGGCAAAAATTTACTCTAAAACGGTGTTTTACAGTGGTACGTCATGCCTTGTAATTGCATAGGCAAAATAATTGACCATGTGGGCCAGCACAGAAATTTTCCTACACAATCCGTCCAACCTTACCAAAGTTTCAATACATAAACATTTTATTATTGCTTTTTTCAAGCACTAAAATAAGGGAAGAAGTTTTGTTATGTGTTTATACATGTATGCAGTATCTACCATTTAGCCAATCTAGCCTAGACTTCTGTTCTGCGTCATTGAATTATTGATGAACCGTGAACCGTCAAAATCAGTTTATTGTAGTTAGTAGTAGTAGTATGATCTTTGTACTATGAATCTTTTCGTGTCTGGACTTCTAAAATCAGGCCGAATAGGTCTTTTCTAGGGACTTACAATGACTTGTTTAATGGCCAAATATTCTCTTCCAACCATTGAAGTTACCATGACATGATTGTTGAAATCATTCGCTTGCCGCGATATTATTATGTCTCGCCGTAAACTTTCATTTTACACCGAGGGTGGTCCGTTCTCTTGCCGTATCTATAGATTGTTGTAAAGGTTCCTTTCCACACACCATCCTAAAGCAAAAGCTAACCCTAGCTCTGGTTCCGCTCCTCGCATGCAAAGGAATAAAAAAAACTAGAGAAAGTAATGCCAGTAATAGGGGAGGTAGTGGATAGAGTTAGGGTTTTTGTAGTTCTGGTTCTTTTTATCAGTCGAAGAGTGATTTGTTTTTCCCGAGTTTGGTTTGCTTTCATTTAGAGAGAGGGATGTGTTGTGTTCATTTCTCCCGATATCTATTCCATGATGATTTGTTTTTCCCGAGTCTGGTTTGCTTTCATTTAGAGAGAGTGATGTGTTATATTCATTTATCCCTATAACCTGATTGTGTTTCTATTCCATGCTCATTTGCATCCACGAAGGACCCACATTTCCCATGCGACAAGCACCCCGACTACACTTATGTTCAAACATCTGATTATTTGCATATCACAAAACAAACCTCAGATTAAAACAAGGCAGAAATGTTCTCAAGTGTTAAGAATTAAGAAAATGAAATAATTTCAATTTTAGGCAAGCACTACAAGCACAAAGGAATATAAACTATACCTCAAGCAAATCAAATGTGCAAAATATATTCTCATTACTCGGTAATTGGAACTTTCATATGCTATCTCAAAGCAAATCAAACCCAAATGAATATCATTCTACTTTTAGAAGATTAAAAAACAACAAAAACTCGAACAAAAAAAGGATTAAAAAGGTAATTCATGTAAGTATCTAGGAACTATGAATTACGATTGTATGAATTGTATGAATACTGAATTACTCAAGCAAACACCATAACAGTTACTGGTGTGAAATTAGTACTACAAGCAGTAGAGAATAGTAAAGTTAACCTCCAAAACAGGATTAGGTGTAAAACAAGGCTGCAGAGCTTCCTCTTTACCTGGTGGTGCAAGGTCAAGCAGCTTGACCAAGTTATCTGCTGTCTCTTGCTATTGTTTGTTCGACTGCGATGACAAAGGGAAATTGCTGAAGGAAACTGAAATTCTCGAACATCCTCAGCAAAAGGAAGTACATGAAAGTAAAACGTGTCTGGCTGCTCAATAAAATCAAAAGACTTGCTGAATCAATAGGATAACTAAGATCGATAAAATAAAGAAAAGTGCTCTGAGCATGGATATATACATTGACATATTCAAGTAAAGATTGCAGTGAAACTGCATAGTAGAACTTACAATGTTATCCCTGTTCGACACATTGGGTGTCCAAACCCCAACGACAACACTCCTTTGCTCTTGTCTCCATTCACAGCCCAGAAATGCCACCTTATCCATTTCTTTCATGACTCTTGTTATGGCAGAAACGCAAAGAATGGCCATTGTACGTCGAAGATGTAGACAACTTTCATATAATACTATCTTTGAGATAAAGAGTAGATAGGATTCAAATAGAATCAGATGGTGTAAAAGCGAATAACTAAATATTTTAATTACATAAAAATATGTAATTTGGACTAATCATACCCATTTACATAAAGCAACAACTAATTATATGGATCCAAATCAAAGCAGCCAGATTGTACGGTACTATGTAAGAAATTGGAAGCATCAGTAAATCCAATACGTTTCACTCTTTTCTGGTTTGAACTTGACATCGCGCCTCAGATGAAATACGAACTTCTGAGGTCCATAGCCATAGCCTTTCATCATTTGCTCTAGGGGTAGAATTTTATTGGAAACTTCTACTTTTCTGTATTATTTTTTCAGAAAAGGGAACCACTTCTAAGAAGTTTTCTTGTAAACCCATACCTGTATCATGAACAAAGGTTGGAACAAGATAGATCACGAAGTCTTCTTCCCCCAAATGCCAAAATTGGATTCAATAAACTGGTGGGGATCTCGAAAAAACCCCACTCCCACTGGGTGTCTCAGTTTTCAAAAAAAAATCTTAGGCCTAAAGCATCAAGGTGCTGTCAGAGAGAGGAGAGGGGCAACGGCTGGTAAAAAATCATAGATTAATGCTTTCATGCTACAATTTATCTCTATGGCAGATTGTGTACCAAAGTAATTATTTTTTCTGAGCTAATTAATTCTTTAGTATGTATTAAAGATTGTATGCAATAATTAACAGCAAATAAAAGGTCAATACCAATCTGTTGACAAAATTTGTTTCCGTAACTCATCCTAAATCTCATCTTGATTTTCATTGTTGGGCTTCCGGGATATATATTACGAGTTCTTAGAGCACCTAATAGTGAAGTTCGACTATTAAAATGCACCATTTTTGCACGTGTTTTCTTTGCAAATTGATTCAATAGATGATCATTTGCATCCAATATTCTCTTTTTTGCATCCCCACTTAGCTTTCCCCTCACAATTATAAAATCCAGTCTCATGCCATGGGCGGTCATTTGTGCGGCAATGTTGTCGATCTGATCTTCGTGTGTACCTTCCATCATATGGCTCTGTAATGGGGTATTGCGCATTTGTTATAAGACAAAAGTGTTTCTTTCCCTTGTTTATTGGTCCAAATTTCTTTATGAGCCATTTTGAGCGTCTATGATATTTCCAATATTATTTTACAATTTTATTTATCTATTAAATATTTTTATCCAAAAGAAATTTTAAATATAACAAAAACACTAGTCTTTTCTTTTCACACACAAAACAATGAAAAGACAGGAAACTAAATCACGTAACAGATTTTGTGACCAACACAAGGTACTGTGATTGTTTTGTCCGGTCCACAAAATTGATACAAGTCATTATGTTTTGAGTTTTGACCAAAATGTATGGGCTTTTAGGACATGGCTCACTGGAATGTATTGGGCAATGTACAGTGTGACTCAAACTCATACCCTGTAGGACTATATTCTGTGTGCCGTCTGCTACATGGCAATGACATAGTAAATCCTGAATTCTAATCTTCTATATATTGTACAAACTAGCAATTGGTAACTAGGAACACCAAACCACTAATGATGTGCACAATGAGGGAAGGATATTGATGAGTATTGCGAGACAGAGAATAAAAACTAGTGAATTTGTGAACCTATCATCCCAAAATAAGGTAGAGTTGGAAAGTCATAAACAGGAAACACCTGTACGGATAGCAGGTGTAGCGACAAATCAAACAACTTAAGTGCAATATGGTTAGGAGGAGCAATGAACAACTAAACTGTGATAATAGTGCAACATTTATGCCTATATCAAAGAACTGCAAGAATATGCTAATAGTTAGTCACAGGATCAACTGTACCACCCTTCAGAAAAAGCAAAATGAGGAGATTCACACATCAGTGATTTTTGTAACTAATGTTGATCATTGTTTTATTAGATGCATTAAAAAGAAAGTGCAAAATTCAGTCACGCATTGGTGGTTCCTTATAAAAGATTCAAGAGGAAGCACAAAAAAAAAAGAGCAAGTAGGTTAAGACAGGATGTTGGGGGAAAGAAATAACATACCTCCTTGAAAACAACACTCTGCAAAGACTGCATAAAACGAGATCAGTCAGATACCTTACGTTACATGCATAAACCATACAAAACAAATAAAAGAATAAATAATAATAAAATGATTAAATAAATTATATGCTTGCATAAAAAAGTTCAGAACAGCAGATCCAGGATCAGAAAACATACTAACTCTAAGCTTTGTATGGTAAATAGCATTAAAAGGAATTAGACATTGTAATCCATGAGCAACCTAATTATTAAGAAATTGTTTAGAAAATTAGGGAAGATTACACAGCTTTCAATGTGGTCAACATATAACACTTGGTCCCGACTTCACAGAATTTCCATGATATTCATATTAAGGTGGCCCTGACCAGTTTCATTCAACTTTCTGTATTCAAAATCTACCGTGACGTCATGGGTATCAGCTGGAGGTGCGTTATCGGAATATTTTTTCAAAAGGGAGATCCACTCCTAAGATGTTTTCTTGTAAACCCATACCTGTATCATGAACAAAGGTAGGAACAATATAGATCACGAAGCCTTCTTTCCCCCAAACGCCAAAATTGGATTGAATAAACTGGTGGGGATCTGGCAAAAACCCCACTCCCACTGGGTGTTTCAGTTTTCAAAAAAAAATCCTTATGCCTAAAGCATCAAGGTGCTGTCAGAGAGAGGAGAGGGGCAACAGCTGGTAAAAAATCATTGATTAATGCTTTCATGCTACAATTTCTCTCTATGGCAGATTGTGTACCGAAGTAATTATTTTTTCTGAGCTAATTAATTCTTATGTATAAAAGATCGTATGCAATAATTAACAGCAAAAAAAAGGTCAATACCAATCTGTTGACAACATTTGTTTCCGTAACTCATCCTAAATCTCATCTTGATTTTCATTGTTGGGCTTCCAGGATATATATTACGAGTTCTTAGAGCACCTAATAGTGAAGTTCGACTATTAAAATGCACCATTTTTGCACGTGTTTTCTTTGCAAATTGATTCAATAGATGATCATTTGCATCCAATATTCTCTTATTTGCATCCCCACTTAGCTTTCCCCTTCACAATTATAAAATCCAGTCACATGCCATGGGCGGTCATTTGTGCGGCAATGCTGTCGATCTGATCTTCGTGTGTTTCTTCATCATATGGCTCTGTAATGGGGTATTGCGCATTTGTTATAAGACAAAGGTGGTTCTTTCCCTTGTTTATTGGTCCAAATTTCTTTATGAGCCTATCCATTCCAACCACAATCGCATCCAGAACTAGCACCAAGTCAAGGAATCAAGAGCTCAAGAATAAAGATAGGCATAGAAATATGCAATTACCAGAGTACAGGCTCAAGTTTATTAACTTGCTAAAACAAGTGCCTCATAAATTATACCAGGGTATACCTTCCTGAAATGCACCTACAAATTGTTTCCAGATTATAATTGACATTTGTTGGAGTTAGTGGTCTAATACTAAACATAGATTGAAATTTTTCAGTAGGGCATCTTTTACCTGATGGTCCTAATCCGTCAAGACGCACCTACAAATTGTTTTGAGATTATGGCAGACATTTGTTAGAGTTAATGGTCTAATACAAAATCATCGATTGAAATTCTTATGGCAGACACGTTTTACCAAATACTGTAGGAAAACGATCTGTAAGATTAAAGCATCTTTGAAAGAAAGTGAACAGCAATTTAAGAAAGATGTGACTAAAAGTAGGATAACCTACGTAAGGGGCACAAAAGCCTAAGAGGACAACCTTATAACGCAGAAAAGTCGCATTACAGGGAAGACTTCTGAAATCTATAGTATAACAAAATATCTCAAGCATCTGATTCTTATTTCAGCTGTACAAAGCTAAACTGAACTTCCAACAAAATAATCCAATTGTGAGGGGTTTTAGGAGGTTGGGATAAGAAGATTGTTGGAAGACTTGCGAAACAAAAGAACAATGTTGGAAGACATATGAAACAAATATTCAGGGAAATTGTTGACAGTTAATACTTAATAGGCTTAGTGGGTGCATCAACTCTCCCTAGGGTTCAACCAAAATTGCCCAAAAATCTGACCATCATGTTCTATCAAAATCAAATAACAGTGCACGTAGAAGCAAATGCAGGCCCATGCCTAATTCCCTTACATAGATCCATATTGAACCAAGCAGCACACTTTTACAAAAAATTTCAAGCGAAGGACAGTGAGAGCATTACGTATTAGGGGCAGTGGAGAAAGGTCTAATATGAGGAGATTGAAAGTTCATAAATAGTGATGGATAGTATCACTTGGAATCATTTATTGACATTTCTCTATGGGTTAGGTGAAAGCATAAAAGCAACAATGCAAGCAGAACCAAATGCAAACCTATGGCCTATTTCCCTTCTAATATCCATATTATTTTTGTCGCAAGAAATATGGAACCATGATTGCGAAGTTTTTTAAAACACTACTTTTAGGAGCTTAGATACTTATTCTATAAAATTGAGAGGATCTTCAATGAGAGCTTAAAGTGTGATAAATCTAAGCATTTTCGTTTTTGTCTATTCATTTCATGCCATTTGGAGGCTAAAAATGGCTTCATATTATTCACAAGTGTTTAAAATGTCACTTTTAAAAATGACAGCAACTAACCCTATAAGGCATGTGCAAGCTTTTAGTTGTTCAAGTCCCTTGGCGTCGTTCCAGCCTTCCAGGGACCAGGGATCGAATCCCGTCTATGTTTCTCTTGTGGTGGTGTTTCTCTTGTGGTGGTCTGCCTAACCCCAGCTTACCTTCCAAAAAAAAAAACTTTTATTCCAAGAGTAAATAAAGAAATTTAAATTTCAATAAATAATATCAATAGCTAATTAACTAAGCAAATCAATTAAAATATTTCTTATAACTGTCAACTAAACAGAAAAAAATAGCATATAGAGAATCCAAAGCTTAAATGTCATGTACATGAAACATAGAACCTTATTAAACATAGAAATAGTTAAGACCTGCACGTGAAAGGATTGAGAGTCCCCCTCAATTGATCATCATGAATTGTTTATTTTTTTACGAAATGAAGGCACTTGCAACCATGTCCTCCTCAATTTCACATTCATCTGTACAGAATCCCACAAAATAGCATAACAGATATAAAAGAATATAATTGAAGGAGGCAAAATATCAATCATACTACCAGAAGTTTACTTCTATTGCAAGGCATTCCAACCTAAATAAAATATTAAAAAGACTAAGAATACCATAACAGATAAAGGAAATTATTACTCACGGAGGCAAAATTCCAATCATACTACCATAAATTTTTTTTTGGGTGATACTACCAGAATTTTAACTTTATTGCAAGCTATTTCAACCTAAATAAATAATCCTATTAAATACAATGGAAGTCATGAAAAATTGCCAATTCAACTAAAAAATTTGTTGTTCCAAATTGATCATAAAGCCCAAACATATGAATGCAAAATCAAATCTACAACATACCAACTGAAGAATTCCTGAAGCTGAATCTTACACGAGCAGCAAAACTCTCCGATTTATATTTTAAAAAATAACAACTGCAGCATCAAATATGATATAACAGCCATTATCAAAATGAGAAACATATAAAAGAAATTATACCTACTTAAACCCAAGCATTGGGCGGCCACGTGGCGGTTTGAGAGCGTTTGTAGGGGATTAGATGAGAAGATTTTAAGTATTTTTCCCTACGATTTCTCTTCCAAGGAGTTTGTGCCACATGTCATACTATTAGCGGTTGCATTTAATCAGCATTTATGTAAGGGAAGGGGTCTACTCACGATGGCAATAAAAACACTGAAATGACATATAAGGAGCTATAATAAGTTTAGATCACAAACCCAATAAACAGATAACCAACCACAATATATCTATTTTCAAAAAACAACAGATTGGACATCCATATTCCGCAATCACTATTTTTTTCAGTAATCTTTTGTTTCATAATGGAAGCTATCTACTACCAGCAACAAACAGAAGCATAAACTTAAAGAACTACAGTAAATTGATCGGTAAACCTAATCCCGACATCTCCAAGTATGTATCGTTAGGCATGACAAAGATTTATCAACTCTGTGTATGTAATGTCTTTGGTGTACTTACACTACTTTGAAGCCATTCAACCATGAATCTATGGTGCAATTTCAGGATGTTGAGTAATCTTTTTAAGCCAGGCATTTATAAATGTTCTATAGGAAGTAGAAATTCTTGCAACGACATCTTTGTACAAGATATGGCTAGATGTACAAATAGCGAAAGGGAAAACTGGAAATCTGAGAATTACAAATTGCCATGATTAAGGACCATCGGTGAATCATTTCAGGATGTTGAGTAATCGTTGGTTCAGCTAGTGTTTACTGTGTCTAAAAGGTAGTCAGAAGTAATAGCTCTTGCCGGAGCATCTTGGGACTATTTATAGCCAAGATGTACAACTGGTACAATTGAAAAGCAGGAAACAGGATATCCCGTGATAAAGGAATGGCACATGGGTCACCGGGAGAATTGCAAAATCGTGTTTGTCTTGAAAATTTGAAAAAAGAAAGGCAGTGTTTTTGTTGTACTAGGCATTATCTAAAGCTAACTCACCCACATATCTACGACTCATTCCAGATATTGCCCAGTGCTACGACAACTCAGGAATTTCAGTTCGCCTCCAAGAAATCTTGCAATTGCATCATGTGCAGGGGTCTAAGTGGGAAAAGAATGTCGGGACGTAAAATCAGCAACATTTTCTTGAGGCAAAAATACACTTTAAAAGGGTGTTTTACCGTGGTACGTCATGCCTTGTAATTGAACAGGCAAAATAATTGAACATGTGGGCCATAACAGAAATTTTCCTACACAATCCGTCCCAACTTGCCAAAGTTTTTATTGTCTCTTTTTTAAAGCACTAAAATAAGGGAAGAAGTTTTATTATGTGTTTATACATGTATGCAGTATCCAGCATTTAGCCAATCTAGCCTAGACTTCTGTTCTGCGTCGATGAATTATTGATGAACCGTGAACCGTCAAAATCAGTTTATCGTAGTTAGTAGTAGTAGTATGATCTTTGTACAATGAATCTTTTCGTGTCTGGACTACGAAAATCGGGCCGAATAGGTCTTTTGACTCTTTTCTAGGGACTTACCATGACTTGATCAATGGCCAAATATTCTCTTCCAACCATTGAAGAGATCATGAGATGATTGTTGAAATCTTTAGCTTGCTGCGATATTATTATGTCTGCCTGTAGACTTTCATTTTAGACCGAGGGTGGTCCATTCTCTTGCTGTATCTAGAGATTGTTGTAAAGGTTCTTTTCCACCCACCATCGTAAACAAAAGCAAACCCTAGATCTGGCTCCGCCCCTCGCATGCAAAGGAAAAAAAAAAGTAAAGTCGGTAGCGGGAGTGGTAGTGGCCTTAGGGTTTTTCGTAGTCCTAGTTCTTTTTATCAGTCAAAGAGTGATTTGTTTTTCCCGAGTTTGGTTTGCTTTCATTTAGAGAGAGGGATGTGTTGTCTTCATTTCTCCCTAGATCTATTCCATGCTGATTTGTTTTTCCCGAGTTCGGTTTGTTTTCATTTAGAGAGAGGGATGTGTTATGTTCATTTCTCCCTATAACCTGATTGTGTTTCTATTCCATGCTCATTTGCATCCACGAAGGACCCACATTTCCCATGCGACAAGCACCCCGACTACACTTATGTTCAAACATCTGATTATTTGCATATCACAAAACAAACCTCCGATTAAAACAAGGCAGAAAAGTTCTCGAGTGTTAAGTATTAAAAAAATGAAAGAATTTCAATTTCAGGCAAGCTCTACAAGCACAGAGCTACAAGCACAAAGGAATATAAACTATACCTCAAGCAAATCAAATGTGCAAAATATAATCTCATTACTCGGTGATTAGAACTTTCATAGGCTATCTCAAAGCAAATCAAACCCAAATGAATACCATTCTACTTTTAGAAGATTAAAAAACAAAAACAAAAAAACTCGAACAAAACAGGACTAAAACGACGGTTTATGGCCGTCGAACAGGCTGTCTTAAAAAAAACCTGTCTTTTATGTAAACGGCGGCCTGAACTTGTTATTTTTACCGAGAAAAAACGACAATTTTGGGCTGTTGTTTATTTAAGTCATAAACGACGGCCATTAACTGTCATTTATTCCCATAATATTCATATAAAAAATCCTTTTTATTAAAAAACGACGGTCTTGAGCCGTCATTTAAAAAAAAAAAATCCATGTCCCAAACATACCTGTCATTGTTTACAATACAATACACACTCCAAAAACCATTAATAATACATAATCCAAACTACTAGAAGCTTCATGCATTGACCTTTGGTTCCCATCCTACAATTACATACTCCTTTGCAGCCTCGGTCTTTATGAAAGGCTCGAGAGAGAAACGCAACTGCAAAGCATCACATAATGCTATTGTGGTTGAACAACTCAACATGGTGGTGGTAGGAAGTCAATCATGACAGAAAATTATAAAGATTACAGTATCTTACTTTCACTAAGGATAAAGCCCTAAGGGGAAACATCTGAAATAGTAATGCACAAACAGACAAGAAAAAAATTTGGGCTGAGGCATGGATATACATCTCACTATCTTTAACTAGCCAAAAGGTCAAAGTCATCCAAAATAGTAAATCGATAAAAGATGCTGGCTACTGGAAACTGGGAGCGAAATGACCTCAAACTAGTAAGCAAGCCCGATAGGGAAATTCCAATCAGGTATAGTTCGATATCTCACCGTGATGCAGTTATGGACAGAAGTGAAACTTTCAGGGATAGTCCAACTCTTGAAATGGCCAAGACTCACCTCGAGATGCTCCCTATATCATCCAAATACATATTTATAGTCTAGCTTTTCAGATTAATATAAATAACGAAATCAATACTTTTTCATAAAAGTTTAAATTGACATTAGACCCAGAAGAATTAGTAGATCACAAATAGCAGAATCTACTAATCAAAAATCCAACTAAGTTACATGGCCTCATTTCTCATCAAATTGGTACCCAAATTAGAGTTAATATTTCTACTTATTCAAGTCATTTTATGCAACGCATTCAGTTTCATCAAACTTCATTTCTGCATCTTCAAATCAAATCTAGGGATTTAAAATTTTAAAGTTGATCCTCAAGGTGTAAGCCTCTCATTCATTTTAAAACATTGTGTAATATGTAAAATTCTACAAGTACCTTACCTACATGCACATATTTCAAGGTTGTAGTTGGAGTAGGAATTTAAAACATAATCTAATATGTAAAATCCTAGTTGAAGCAGCAAGAACTAGTTTTTTCTTTTGATCGATAACCAAATATATTCATCACAAGAAGAGAGCTACAAAAATAAAATAAACAAAAGTTCAAAAGAACGTGAACCAAACGAAAGCAGAAACGAAAAGAAACAATACACCCAAGGGAACCCCTAGTCACTTAGGCAGGCGCCCCAAACCCGACTCAAACTAGGAGAAGGCCCCCGTTCACCCCCTCCGGGCTAGACGAAACCCACTCCAATACCATAGAAACGGAGCTATCACAAATTCTGAGAACTGGAGAGTGCAAGTTCTCAAAAACTCTTTTGTTCCTCTCTTTCCATATTTACCACGCTATAGCACCCGGCAAAACCCGCCAGATGGCCAACCTTACCATCCCTGCTAACCAAGTTCCAACAGGATAAGAAGTTTAGAAAGGAAGAGGGAAAGACCCACTCCACACCCACTCTAGAGAGAAAGAAACTCCAAATCTCACAAGCTCCAGGACAATGCAAGAGGAGGTGATCTACCGACTCTTCTGCTTGAAGGCAAGCAGCCAGAACTAGTTCATGTTTATTCAATAAAAAATGATCTGTTTAGCCGGTATTTTCCTTGACGCATTGTTGCTATGCCCTTCTAAATGAATCCACAAATTTGTACTACCTACATCTTTGATAATCTCATTATTTGTGTTATTGATCTCATGAGGGGAGTGTTGAATCTCTACTGGAGTCTTGACACTCTACTAGTGAGATCTTTTGTAGTATATAATAACTAATGCTGGTCTTATATCATCAGAATATGTAAAGTTGATCTACAAAAATGTACAGTAGGGAGCTATTAATGGACTCCAAAATGTCCTCAATGCTTACAAGTTATATCTAGCACCATGTGGAAGTTGTGGTGGACACTTTAAAAACTATATATAGAAGTTTGGGTAAATTACAATCACCTCCCCGGGGGTTGGTAAAATTTCAGAAAATCCCTTATTGATTTAGAAATCACACTACCCTCCCATGTCAGGCTCATCATATAAACTCTGTTAACTAATGATACTCTCTTCCAATTTTACCCTTATTACTTTAGGAAACACATATTTACAGCTTAGATTGAAAGCTGTACAAAAAAAAAAAGAATGTCCCAAGCCACCACTTGTCTCCTTTAACACCCACTAATTGTGGTTAAGATTCACTCACCACTAGGATTCATCCATCTAAACTTGGTTTTTAGTAAAAAAATAATACCTTAGGTTGCTTATGCTTAACCACAATTAAAGTGGGCTCCACAAGTCGTCACGTGTTCCTTTAACATCCACTAATTCTATTTAAGATTCACGCACCCCTCAGGATAGGTGAGTGTAATTTACCCTAGAATATTTCAATCTAGGACTCAGAGTGGCAGTAAACATTGATTACCAACCAACTTAAAGGTCAAACCATCCCAAGATGGAGAAAGAAACACCCCTAATGAGTTCACACTTGGAGTAAATTAATGTTGGGTACATTCAAAAAAGAAAATCAACAAATTTAGAGCTGGTTCCTTATGGAGCAAATAGAAATTACCAAACATGAAAGAAACAAACTCAAACAACCTGAGAACTAAATTTCCAACTCAGTAAAAGAGATACATAAAAGCTCTTCAATGACAAAATATGCAAATCCAAACTGAATTGTTGAAGAATGGCACAAATATAAAATAGTAAAGTGTCCACGGTTAAACAAAAAGAGAGAACACAATACCACTGATGTGCTCCAGCCCACGTGCTGAAATCTGGTCACAATATTAGAAAGCAATGGCAATAAAGGATACTTTTTAATCTCAAAAAACTTGGGAACACAATATGGACAAATTTCAACTTAAGAAATAAATTTAAAGTTACAGGATATTTCAAATTAGTTAAGGAACATGGATATAATAAAAAAAGATTCTAGTGCCTTTTCGAGGGCATCCCAAGGCAAATAACCGAGGAAAGCTCAACCAATCCTCCCACCATTGGAGTCAAAACCCAAGTCCCAATTGTTACCTATAGGAAAAAAGGGGGATTGCTCGATTAAGAGAAAATTTGGGATTCGAGGAGGTTCGAAAAATTCACATCTGGAATACTTGAATCCAAGCTTTTGGAGATGTGTTGTGTTCATTTCTCCCGATATCTATTCCATTCTGATTTGTTTTCCCCGAGTCCTGTTTGCTTTCATTTAGAGAGATGGATGTGTTATGTTCATTTCTCCCTATAACCTGCTTGTGTTTCTATTCCATGCTCATTTGCATCCACGAATGACCCACATTTCCTATGCGACAAGTACCCCGACTACACTTATGTTCAAACATCTGATTATTTGCATATCACAAAACAAACCTCAGATTAAAACAAGGCAGAAATGTTCTCAAGTGTTAAGAATTGAAAAAATGAAAGAATTTCAATTTCAGGCAAGCAAAGAGCTACAAGCACAAAGGAATATAAACTATACCTCAATCAAATCAAATGAGCAAAATATATTCTCATTACTCGGTGATTTGAACTTTCCTATGCTATCTCAAAGCAAATCAAACCCAAATGAATACCAGTCTAAAAAACTACAAAAACAAAAGAAATTCGAACAAAAAAGGACTAAAACGACGATTTATGGCCCTCGAACAGCCTGTCCTAAAAAAAAACCTGTCTTTTATGTAAACGACAGCCTGAACTCGTCATTTTTACCGAGAAAAACACGACAGTTTTGGGCCGTTGTTTATTTAAGTCATAAACGACGGTCATTAACCGTCGATTATTCCCATAATATTCATATAAAAAATCCTTTTTATTAAAAAATGACGGTCTTCTATCACTTGGGCATGGGGCTCCGGCACTCGCCCTGGGTAGCAATGCAATGGAGTAAATGCTTCTGTAATTGTAAAATTAGACATCAATTCGCAGTTTAAGCTTCATAGCTTCTACTTATTGGGATTTAAAAAAACCATTTTTAAGAATATTTAGAGAAAGGTGGTCTGGTTTGCTTTGGATCTCACTTTCGAAGCAAATTCGAGAAACCCAGATCAAATTCTGAATGCAGATATCACCATTACATCTCCATTAAAGCCCTCTCAATTAAAATCAACTAGCAGGGGAAAAAACCCATCTAACCATACAAGAGCTTGGAGTTTTGAACTGTTGAGCCAAGTAAAAATTCCAGAAAAATACAACATTGGAGGAAAAGGAAAAGGGAAGAGAAAAGAACCAGAAAATTTCACAAAACGTATCGTGGTTTTTACGGATCCCCAGATTGTTGTTTCGGAGAACGCAAAGGAAACAGAGGCAAAAGCTCAGGTGGCTCTGACCCTCATGGAGTACTCAACGGTGACCGGTGCAAATAAAACCCCTTTTCAGCTATTGCTTGCTCTTGTAGAACTAGAGATCTACAAGAGGGGAAACAGAAAAGAGATATGGAGGAGAATACCAGATCGGATGAGCTAGAGGAAGGCTCTGGTGAGGTACGATCTAGCCAGAGGTATTCTCCAGTTCTGCCAAACTTACCACAGAGGAACGAAAACACTTAATTTAAATAGAAGAAGAATAGAGAAAGTGGAAAAATCAAATGGAAAACAGTGAAATGGCCCTTACCAACGATCTGGTAAAATGATTAAAAGAATGAGAATCCACCGCTGGTGAGGGTGGTCACCGTCATGGCTAGAATCTACACACAGGCGGTTTCGGGTGTGATTCTTGTGAATAGCATGAGAAGCAAAAACACAGAAACTAGAGAAAGGGGAAATCGAGAGATATAAATAGAGTTACCTTGGCCTGACCGGAGAGGGGAAGATTTCAGCAGCCGTAACCCCTATGGAGAGGGGAAGATTTCAGCAGCCGGTGAGGAGAGTTGCGAGATAGGGAGAGAGAACTAAACCACGTAGAAGAGATTGCAGATATTTTGCCCTAACCGTATCCCTCCTTTTGTGAATCGAAAATAAAACAAAGACGATGGGAAACTGCATGGTTTTGTTCTGTATCCATTGCTGCTGATGCTGCAACTGCACCCTCCATTACGATCATCTTCAACCTCTCGTCCCAACTGCACCCTCCATCGTTCGTCGTCGTCGCCTCTCTGTCTCCCCGTGAATAAGAGGCTTTTGCTCCTCTCCCTTTCTCTCTCCCCCTCTGCGCAAGGGTTGGGGTTTCATTTTCCTCTTTTAATAAAACCAAGTTATTTGTGTCCAATTGAACTAAAGCGAGTTGGTGGGACACATGTCGCTACAACGGCTCTTTTTCGGTTTTTTTTTTTTTTTAGTAATAAATCCAAAACGATTTTATAATAAAGTTAAGAATCCTATTTTTTATTTTTTTGGGGAGGGGTGGAGGGGCAAACATCGTTTGACTACATACCCATACCCATACCCATTAGCAAATGAAAGAAGGAGCGAAAGAAAATGTCAGGATTACCCACCAGGGACAAACATCGTTTGAGTTTTGACATCCAATACGGGTGGGTTTAGTAGTCCTTTGATTCCATGGACTTCGAGAATGAGAAGTTGCATTTCTTTTAGGTTTTGGCAGGCGAAAGGAGAGTTGAGAGAGTGGAAGAGTCGAAAAGGATTCCATTGCTGAGACCTGAGAACCAGAGTTTGGATTCTGTTCTCAACTTCTACCAAATAACGATAACATTTATCTACAGTTTCCTCTTTAATGTTCGGACATGGCGCTGAAATCCTTGACCCGATCCATCAAACAACACATTTTGTATCGAGCAGGCTTTTCAGATTGAATTTGAGGAATTTATGACCGGGTTAAAGTTAATCTATGGCCTATTGTTGTTTCTGCCTAACTATTAAGATTCGATTCGGGCCGGTCAAGGATACAAAACGAATAAATCAACAATTGTGGTGTAGAGTTATAGACAACACTGAGAATGTGTGAATGGCAGCTTAAACCAACACTTTGCATTGTTCTGTTTAGAAGCAGTAATATATAACTATACAGTAACAATTTCATATAGTTGTAATGCTTTCATAAGGAAAATTTCCAGGAAAATATTTGGTAATATATGAAAAAAATAACTTTACAAATTATTAAAATAATTATATTTCATATATTAAATATTTATTTCAAAAAAATTCAAAATGCCACAAATGTTGTGTGAATCAATTGTTCCGAAATAGTCGTGGATTATGAAGGATTTTTTGGAAAAAAAAAATGGAAAACTTTGTTACTATGAAGCACGAACAAACTGTTGACTTAGGAGGAAGCAAGAGTTGTGCTGGGCTGCCTGAAGGGTCGGGTATTTGTGACATGCATCTAAGGTAGCTAGGAAGTTAGCTGTTGCTAATGATTAGTACATGGCACACGGACTATTCCGTCTTTGGATGGGTTCCTTTCTCATTAGAGTCTATGGTTCAAAACTTTTGGGCAGAGAATTACGGTTGAAATAAATCAATTAACAATTTGGAAAACATTATATATCAAATTGAAGGGTTTTTGAGAAGGTTAACCCTAATAAAAAACAAATAATTTGAATGATGTTTTTATATATAAAAAAAAATCGATTATTTATAATTATTTTGCTCTGAAAGTGTTTGATTGTTTTCTTCGTCATTGTATTAATTCCAAAAAGGATTAGATGAAAGAATTGTTAATGGATGTGATGATGTAATAATTCTGTAATTACAAGTAAGTAATAACAGTTTAATTGTGTTCATTTTTGTACCTCATGAGTTTGTAGTTATTTTGCGTATCTTGTTCCACTATTGATTTTTAAAACAAAATAAAAAAGTTAGCTGTGTAGATAATTAATTTTAAAAAATAAATTTTTTAATTCACTTGTATCTTGCTTATTTTATTGCTCTTCTCCATTTGAGGAATCACCTTAAACACATTGTGCCATGTCTAACTCTATGTATTTATAGTATTTTGAATAATAGTAACAAAATAAGATAGGAAGAAAGTGTTAGATAGAGCATATTGACTATTTTAGAAATAATATATATTTTTATTGCAAAAATGAAAATAAAATTCATGAATGCTTTTATAACTAAAATGTTATGAATATTATTTTTTATAACTCGCAACTATTTCTTATAAAATATACATTTAAAAAATATACAGTATTTAGTCAAAGCATATAATCGTAAAATGGGTTACCCAATAGGATGATCCTTATATTATTCACAAAGACTGGGTCTTGTTGACGTATTCAAACATGTGAGAACGTGCATACTGGCATAGAGATTTGTAAAGGCTAAATGATCATTGATGAGGTGTGATGGTTGACATATCCACTGACTTGGAATCCTCTAGGGTTATAACCTTTTAAGTTCTCTTTTAACTCTATATCTAGTTAATTACATTATTTATCTTTTAGAGTTAAATGTTTTTTTTATAGAAACAAGGGTGGATGGTTGAACCCTAATGGTTATTGAATCTTAACCACAATTAAGGATATTAAAAGCGACACATGTTGACCTGTGTATTATAACTAAGCTCCAACAATAGATTTTTTTTTTTTTGATAGGTAAACTCCAACAATAGATAATTTCATGTTATATCCACTCGTTTCAATCATATACTAACCGGTTGTTGCAACTTAACCGTATATCTAGATTTAAGAATGCAAAGTGATCGTTGTTGCACTCACACATCCCCTCCCCTCTCATCTTCTTCTCCCCTCACCTTATACATAAGAAAACAAAAATTAAACCTCCGTCTTTATCTCATACATAAACCCCAAATAAGGGAAAACTTTCCTGTTCTCATTCAGGGCCGATTTTTTAGGTAACGTTTCTCTTCTTAAACCATCCTTACTCCTCTCCTCTCTAAACCAGCTCAGCAAAGCCCACGTAGCATTTTCCTCTCTTCTATCTAAAAATAGTCATCTCTCTCTCTCTAAAATACACCACAAACAGACCTTCTCTTTCAAAAAAAAACCCCACTAATAGCCCTCCTCTTTCTTTTAGTTCCAAATCCAGCAAAACCCCATAACATGCCACTTTCTTCTTCTAAACCATCCCAACAAAGCCCTAATAGCAGACCCCTCTCTTCTATCTAAAAATAGCCCACATATCTCTCAAAAGAGCCACTATCTCTCTCTAAAATACACCACAAACAGGTTAATTCTTTTAAGTCCATTTTTCTGTTATGTTATTTTACTTCGGTATTTTTATCGATTTCAGGTTCATGTGAGAAAAATGGAGATAAAACTGAAGATTTACAAACTTTAAACACTTATATAAACTTTAACCAAGCCAAAAGTGAAGAAAGGAGAAGAAAAAGGGGCCATTTACCAAAGGAGAAGAAAAAGACTCAGATGAACCATTTCTAGCCATAGCTGGTCAATCTATGATACAAATTGAATCACATGCTGTACACGCAAATTTTAAGCGTCTTTTGATGGTTGACATCTTGAACCTTGCGGTCATATTACCTCTATTGTTGTTTGGAGTTTATTATTTTGTGTAAGAGACTATTTTTCCAATCCAAGTAAACCCGGACAGTTAATTATAATTCCGATTTGGGGAAGAACTTTTGATTAAGAAGATGAACTAGAAGAAACTAATATTGAATAAACTTATATTTTTATTTAATCAAAGGGATTGCCCATATCTCATATAGGTGTTACAAGTGCCTCCTTGATGTTTTTGTATTTCAAAAACGAAGAGAGAATAGGGGTGGCCATTTTAGGAGGTTCACCCGGTATTCTCCATGTTGAAGGAGTCTTCTTTTTCGGCTGCTTGCTGTTGCTTGAAGGGGAGAAAAGAGCTATCTCTTTTCATCTCTGAACTTTTTTGGGGAATTTTCTTACTTTCTTCGTATGAATTTCGTATGAGAAATCATATACATAAAGGTTTGAGAGAGTCCTGTTTGGTTTCTCTCTCTGACTCTTTTATTTTAGGGAAGTTAACATGGGCTCTCCTCTTAGAGGAGGTCAGCTCATGGGTCTCCCTTATCTGGGAAACTCCTAAAGCCAAAAGTGAGTCATTTTCTTTTGAAGAATCTTGTATCAGGTTTTCTCTTTTTAGGAAGAATCCTAATACCATTCGAAAAGGGGAGGGAAGATAATATCTTCTCCTCATCATTTCCTGGGATCTAAGACAAAGTCCTAATCCTTTCATGATTAGGGGGTGTCGTGTGAAATTCCATAAGATTTTAAAAGAGAGGGATCCTTATCTTGGGATCCCCACAGTTTAGGAGAATCCCCCTTTGAGATTCTCCAGGATGTGGTTGTCAACTATTGACTGTCATTTTGACCTGTGAGAATTAATCTCATGGACACATGTCAGTCTCTCGGAGCCTGACACCTAAATGGTTGGATCCGTAAGATTTACCCTCACGGATCAGACATGTGCTAGCTTTCTTGGAGGCTGGCACCTAGCCGAGTTAGATCCGTGAGATATGTCCTAACGGATCAGATATGTATCAGCTTCTCAGAAGTTGATATTTAAAAGGTGGATCTGTGAGGGTTATCCTCATGGACCTAGACACGTGTCAGCCTCTCGGAGGCTGAAACTTAGGGATGTATCCGTTATGTCTTATCCTCACGGGTCATTCCTAGCCATGCTTACTGGCATGATGGTCACTCATCAGCATTTAATGCTAACAGCTAAAAGGACTGTGCGTGTCATAAACACGTGCAAATCTAAACCGTCTCTCTGAGAGACTATGATTAGGTGTGTGCCTTTCCACATACACCCGAGCAATGGATGACGAGATTTCACTGCCTACACATGCGATCTAGAAAGACCTGATGGAGGACATTTACCAAAGTTACCACCAGATTCAAGACTCTTCTACCTTTGCATGGGCAGTCAAATGCATTCAGAAGGAAGGCATGAGTCGTGGGAGTGTGATTTCACTATAGCCCAAATTGAAAGGAGGCTTAGTATCGAGGGGTGTCAATGGGTCGAGTTGGCTTGAGCTTGGAGTCTAAAGCTCGTGGCCCGTTTCGATAGGCTTCTAACCGGGCTTAGCCCTACTAACCTGGCCCATTTAATTTATAGGTAAAATTGCACATTATTTTTTAGATGGGACGACCCAGCCCATCCCAACCAAATCCGGCCTGACCCAACCTGGTCTGATTCGGTCTGATTAATAAATGGGTTGACCTGACCATTTATTAATTGGGCCTGACTGGCCTGAATTCGGCCCTTTGAAACCCCTATTAGTAACTGACTTCAGATGGTCGAAGTGAGTCACACTCCGAGGTAAGCAAATCACACGGCAAATTACTTATCAAAATGGCGTAATTCTGAAAAGTGAAACAATTAAAATTATAAAAAAAACTTTATGGACTTGAGACTGCCTTGGCCTACATAATGTTTACACCAACCAATCGATTCCGTAAGGCCTAATCCTCATCCCAAATCCCACCTAGCACTATCCCATATCCACGTAGTAAAATTTTATTTGAAGAGCTATGTTTCCATACATCGAGCATTGAACTGGTGGAAAATGTTAAAAAAGGAAAAACTCAAGCAAGCTCCAAATCCCGAGCCCATGAAAAATTGGCAATATTGCAAAGGCTAAGAAATCACAATCCATAAGTGCATAAATTGACCACTCATGAAATATTATATTTCAAATAGTCATGAAAACTTGAACTGCATCCTTAGATTGGGTACTCAACCGAAAGAGAAACCTGGCTCACGATTTTCGACACCTCCACAATGGGTCAAGATCAACTCCGATGGAGTTGTAGATTTGAATGGAGAGAGTGCATGGAAACTTTTCTTAGTCGGGAGGAGCCCGAGTTTTGTGCCTTCTGGGTTGTAAGTGCTATGTTCCAATAAAAAAAGTACATTCCTCCAAAAAAGCAGATCAATGTAAACTTTCTCATTTCTCATACGTTTTAAATGGAATGAATGATTAGTGTAGATATAAATTAGGAGATTTAAAAGGAAAAATAAATTAGGAGATTTAGAAGGATTTAAGATTTAAAAGAGTCTTTCTTAAAGGTGGGGAGACGTTTCACATTGAGGAATTTAAGAGAGAAATAGACTTTGACTCTAAAAAATCTGTTGAGAGGGGGAGTGCTTTAATTGGATAAATCGAGGGAGGGGAGTTTAAGAAGGCTCTGAAGTTGCCAAGTGTCCACTAACCATCTCTGAGGCCGCCACATGTGAGGCCGCCACATGTCCACCCACCTGCTCAAGTTTCATAATAAGTAATCACTTTCCTTCAACAAAAATTCCTTCTTACAGCATGCTCTCCATATGGCATCTTCGTCTCCCCATAAGAACCGTAACTTATTCCTTGAAAACATACATACCTCTTATTTTATTATTTCTCCTGAGTCCTGACCATATCTTTCTTCACCAAACGAGCTCTCGGGCCTACTCTCTCCTCCTATAGAGATCTCTGGTTCGAACCCTCTTCTTTCTCTTCACTTCTTTCCATTCCAACAACCAAGCCTTACATTTCCTCTCCCAATTCCACCATTTCCGTTTACATCGGGAGAATAGAGACATCTCTTCAACAAATCCTTTTTCCAACCCAACCGAGTTCGATACCGAGTCCAAGACCGAGTCGACCGATTTGGAGAATCCAAGTCTGGAAAAGGTGAAATGCGATTTGTACAAGGGTACGTGGGTGAAAGACGACGAGTACCCAATCTATGAACCGGGTTCTTGTCCTTATGTAGATGAGGGCTTTAGCTGCCAAAGCAATGAAAGGCGTGACTCCGAGTATCTAAAATGGAGATGGAAGCCCCATGGTTGCGATCTTCCCATGTAAGCAAATTGGGTTTAATGGCTTCTTTATTTATTTGGTTTTACTCGTTATCATTTCTATTTCCAGAGTATTCTTTCTCAGTTTTATTGGTAATTACTATTGAACGGAATGAAAATTATTGTGTTTTCTGGAATTTCCTGCATTCTTTGAATTTGGGGCAATGTGGAATATAAATTAGGATTTGGAGGTCCCGTCTTTGATTTTTTTTCCTCAATATCGGATGAAAGATCTTCTTCTATGCTTATATGGATTTTAGTTTGTTCACTGCAAATGGGGTTAAATTTTGCTTAAGTTTTATGTGTTTCAACTTGATATGGTTGTCTCAAGGACATTGAAGCAGATACCAGCTGTGGCAACACAAAGTTTGTGTAGATTTCATAGTGTCTTCAATGATTACGGAGTTTTATGTGTTTCAACTCGATATGGTTGCCTAGTTAAGATGTCATCTAAATCTGTTCACCCATCTCTTAATGGTCGATGTCATTTCAGGACTTACTCTGCGGAAATTACGCACAATGTCTCCACCTGGAAGAGAAAGGACATTGTTGAACATGCTGCACAACATGATGTTGTTGTTACCAACAAACTACCTAGGTTGCGCAGCCAGAAAGATGAGTGAGACTCAGAGCAATTTGCTTGGTTTTTGGTACAATATTCCATATTGCTTTCAGTAGGAATACCATTTTGGATCACTCCGTGCTTTGTGGAATTTTGGTTAGGGAACTATGTTAGCCACTTGCTAAAGTTGGTATTTGTTGCTTAACTAGTTCAATTGTTATGTTTTTGACATACAACATACTCAAGCTCTTTTTTTTTTCCAACCATTTCAAATCCATTGTTTTAAAGAATATTTTACCCATACTTTCTCTTTGTTTTCTTACTTTCAATTGGTTTCTCGGAAACCAAACTCATGAAAACCCAATCTTCTTCTGATGATGTCTTTGCCATCATCTGGGTCCTCTCGAGCCCCTTTCCATCCCTGTGGTCATTTCTATTTTCTTTTACTTGAAATTCATATATTCATGATGGTGGATGTATCATCCCTTCTATTTCCCATAATTGATGAATTTTTCTGTTACTTCTCTTTCACCGATTGTGTCGCACCAAACTAAGCCCAACATCCACGTCCTTGTAGCTAACCGTACTTAACAGTACGTGTCCGCTCCCACTCATCTTCTCCATCCCTCACAGGATAGTAGTAAAACCAAGAAATTGCGATGGCTGAGTTGGATTACCTGTATTGTTGATGCTATTGATCTGGTTGATGAAAGATGACTCAAATAAAGGGCCCAAAACTTATTGTGGGAACTTTGCTGAAAATAAGGTGAGGTTCATTAATGGAGAGCAGAACATATATTTTCACAATCCAAGCATGTACACATCTGAATTTTAGGGACCCATGATTCTTGCTACCCTAAATCTAATGTCGAAATAATCGAAGGTGGAAGTTTTTATTGCATATTAGGTCTGCAATGGAAAGGGCATTTGCCATGCTGGTTTAGTTCTATGCCTCTGAAAAATGGATTAGTATTGGGAAAAGAAAGGAAGTTTTATAGAGTACATCTCAAACTAGAATTTGCAAGGACTCGACATGAAGAGTGGTTCTCTCACCGTGCTCATAGAGAAATGATGGCTACTCCTGACATTTTGGCCAAATCAATATGGTGGAAAAAATAGGCGGATCAGAGCTACCCCTCATTCTTCGGATCGCTTTGGGTTGCACATTTTTCACATGTAATCCGTGGTAAATAGCTTGCAACAGATATTTCCTTAAGGCTTGAATCCACATTGCATCAGTAGGGATCAGATGAAATCTGGCCGCATTGCATCAGTATGGATCAAATAATCCATTGGGTGTATATTCTGAGATGGATACAATTGATCTTTACCCACCCTTATTTTTATTTAAAGGGTCTAGTAGGTCGGGTAGCTATCTTTTCTTCCATTTCGATTTCAGCTCCAACAAAATCGTTGACTCAAGCTCGAATTGATTGAAACTCAAGCTTGGCTTAAGCCCAAACCTTATTCATTAAAATTATTTCCTTAATTTTAAATGGCTGAACCCTAGGGGTGAGTGAATCTTAACTACAATTAATGAGTTTTAAAGGGACTCATGGTGGACCGCGCATTTGGCTAGGTAGCTGAAAGCGTGGTCTGCTATCTATTTCCTTAAAATATATATTTTGTCTTTAAAAGTTCAGGGGACAATTATCCCCTTATCACATGACTATGCCCTATTAAAAAAAATTTATATAATACAGTATAATTTTTTTTAGGGGACAACTGCTCCCTTGTCCCATGATTATGACCAATTAAATAATTAAACTTAATAACATTTATTTTCAAAAGTTTAGGGGGCTACCTGCCCCCACTCCTCTATGGCTATAACCCAATAAACCTGATTTTTCAAAAGCTCGGGGGAGGGGGCATGCACCCCATGCCCCATATCTTTGGATGATAACCTTTGTTGCGTAACAACCAGCTCTCACACACTCTTCCATGGGCTTCTCCTGGTGAACGACATACTTCAATCATTTATGATGATCTCTCCAAACAAGCACAAGCTTATCGCCAAATGTCTCTTCTATTACGAAGACCACTTGGTCGTGAAGCTTATTGCTTACATTTTTTGGAGGTATAAACTTACTGATATTATTCATGGATCTCAGAAGCATTAACCTGAAATTATCCTACTCAAATTAATAGTGTTATATCTTTTTATTTGATTGAACTCAAATTTTTTGAATATCAAAGCCCTTGCAGGGAACTTATAATGAAATAAAGAATATGTTTCAATTTCTAGTTTTAATAGTATAAGATAAGCATGTCGGTAGTACTCCTCACCTCTCAATAATTTTATTTTCTACAGCATCTACAGTAGCAACACATAAAGACATTATTTGTCATGTAGAAATATGCATTTCAAGATTCTATATAACACACTTGAACATGTTCCTTTTCTAATAGTTTTAGCATATGATGATGGAAAATGAGCGAGAGATCAGGGAAATTTAGATCTGGGGATAGGAACAAAATCAATGCGTGTGTTGTCATCTTCCCGGTAATAGCAAGCAACGCCTTCTTCAAGCTCAGTCTCTTCCATCTCCCCTCTTATACCAAACCCTAACCCTTTCCTCCCATTCATACTCCACCAAACAAACCCCCAATTCCCCTTTAAGAAACCACTTTCTTAAAATCCAACACTAATCAAAAACCTCTTCGAGCATCCCATACGCAATTTGTTTCATGCCCTATTAGAAGGAACTGGTTCTCTTGACAATTGGTCTCAATTACCATCTTTAAGGAGGGGAGGCGGGAAGGGGGGGACAGAAAGATCTCATCTAAGTTCTTACTATTGCATTGGCTTAAATATTGTACATTTTGGAAATTGATTTCACCTGTTGGCCCAAAGACAAAAACAAAATAATTAACCTATACCTTTTTTTTGGCATTTATATATAAATATGACAGTTTACCTGATATTCACAACTATCTATTTATATACTCACATATCTTTTAATTTTATTCACTTATATACGTATATGTATATGTGTATATATATATATATATATATATATATATATATATATATATATATATATGGGAAGGGATCGGGAGGCATGTGAAAAGGAACACATATGTTCACTCACTCACTCACAACCCTACAACCAACAGATCCAATGGCCACACCACATAAAAAAAATCTAGTTTCTCTAAATGCCCTTCCACACATAAAAGGGTGGTATGATGGTGGCCATTGGATATCCAGCTCGTATGGTTGTGTGCGTGTGTGAACATGTGTTACTTTTCATGTCTCCCGATCCCTTCCCTATATATATATATATATATATATATATAAACGCCCACACACATATATAAATATATATATATAAGCTCCTTCTAATGTTATCTTATAATTGTTGTTGTGTCGGTGTGTCAACTTTCTAGTTATCGTATCGATATGGATTTGTAAGACCAACTTACAAAACGTTTCATAAATGGAAGATAAAAAAATTAATTATATACGAATTTGTGCATGCATATCTATAGAGCCTCACTACCTGCATAGTGGGATGTGTACTTTATGCATATATGCATAGTTGCAATGTTGCATACATATGATATTAGTTTGAGTATATGTGCATGCATGCTTCATGTATAAATGTACATAATACACATTAAACTCAATAGGGAGAAAAGTGCAAACGTACAATACTTGGAGAGAGAGAGTGAGAGTCAAAAATCTATGGATGCCTAAATGTGTATGTATGCTATATGCATGTGGGTGGGTATGTATTGCACTGATGAATTTCTTAAGAGGTTTCGAATGAGAAGAAGCTAAACCACAAGGAAGTATTAGAGAAGGAAAAACAGGTCAAACCTTCGTAGAGACAGACAGAAAACACGTCCAAGAAATTGCTCCCATGAAAACATTCAGAACACAGTAAGTCAAGTGGACAACAAGAAATTGTTCCATGAAAACATTCAGAACATAAGGGAAGTCCAGTGGACAACTTACACCACAATCTCTGACAGCAGCATTGTCCAAGGCAGTGATTTCCACGTCCACAGAGCTCTGCCAATTTTTATTTCAGCTATTTCCCCAAAGTTTCCATCTTTTGATGGATCGTGTGAAGATATGCCAGTTAGAACCTCTGTTTGCAATTGAGAATCTCAACTGAGGGTGCCAATGACATGTTCTTCACGCTGTTGATTTGCTGGCAGTACAAGTGTCTCAGCATGTTGTGCTTCCTCCCCATTGCAGACTCTCAAAGTTCAGTGTTCCCTTCCAAGTTGGTTTCTTTCGCAACATCTGTCCTAACAGAAAGCTTCATATCCTATACTACTTCCAAAGAATGGCATAAACATATAGGGCACACATGCAAAAGAGTTAGACCAATGCCTTGAATGGTCCCAACTAGATGATCTCCTAAACCTAAAACCAACACGATAAAATGATGCAATAACCATTAGATCGGCCATGAAATAAAAGAAAATATGAAAGAAAATCCAGGGATGCCATATGCATGAAATAAATTCAAATTTTCAGTCTATATGTCCAAACGGGAACCACAAAAAGGTGTATTGCCACATGTACAGACGTTAGATTTCACCTTTCCCAAATTATGAAAAGCAAGTAATATATACCAAGGTCAATATCATGATTAACAAATAGTTAATCCTTCAATGAATGATGAAACGGCACACTATTCATACTTAGACCGATCTAGGGAGTTAATCTTCTGCATGATAAACTCACCAGTATATATGGATTCACTGAAAATTTCATCTTCTAATAAATGTTTCTGAATCATCCAAATTTTAGTACGAGTACAAGGAGCTTTCTTTAGTATGCGATGTTTGTCTTCAGTACTAATCAATTGCTGCTGTATTGGGAATAAATACAACGTAAATCAAAATTCACATCTATGGTCATTAATATTTAACATATACCATGCAAATCCACTCTGAGAAACTTCCATAAAATTTAACTAAAACAAGAAAGCATTTGGAAACACAAGAATAGACTGAATTAGTAAAAGGGCTAAACTTTTCTGCCTCAATGCTACTTCATAAATGTGGACTGCCCATTTGTCAATTTGGACAATTCATTTGTGGCTCACGTCCTGGCTAGTCATAGTCCAAAACTAATAAACATTGACCATCTTAACTGTCTTTCAATAGAATAGAAGAGCCAAAAACATGGATAGTTAAGAACATAGGGCTGAGAAAGAAAAACAGTAGAAAGTTAGGAATAGTAAACTAGGGTTTATAAAAGAGAAAAAAGATTAGGGAAAAAATTAGATTAGAGAGTGTCTCTCTCTAATCTACTTGTATTTATAATAACCCTAATAGAAAGGAGCTTTCTTTTATATGCGATGTTTGTCTTCAGTGCTAATCAATTGCTGATGTATTGGGAAAAAAGACAAAGTAAATCAAAATTCACATCTATGGTCATTAATATTTAACATATACCATGCAAATCCACTCTGAGAAACTCCCATAAAATTTAACTAAAACAAGAAAGCATTTGGAAACTATACTGAATTAGTAAATGGGCTAAACTTTTCTGCCTCAATTCTGCTTCACAAATGCGGACTATCCATTCGTCAATTTGGACAATTCATTTGTGACTCACCTCCTGGCTAGTCATAGTCCAAAACTAATAAACATTAACCATCTTAACTGTCTTTCAAGAGAATAGAAGAGCCAAAAACATGGATAGTAAAGAACTTAGGGCTGAGAAAGAAAAACAGTAGAAAGGAATAGTAAACTAGGGTTTATAAAAGAGAAAAAAGATTAGGGAAAAAATTAGATTAGAGAGTATCTCTCTCTAACCTCTTCGTATTTATAATAACCCAAACAGAAAAGTTACGAGTATACCCCTAAGGAGTGATTCAGTGTAACACACCTACATAATAGATCATATCTCAACACTACCCCTCAAGCTCAAGCTAAGCATAGATATTCAACATGCCCAGCTTGTTAAGAGCACCTTCTAAGCTAGCATTAGTAATCTCCTTTGTGAGTACATCAACTAGTTGATTTCCCATTGTAACAAACAACAAGCAAAGATTTCCAGAAGCAAGTTGTTCTCTGATAAAGTGTTTATCAATTTCAATATGTTAAGGCCCAGGGGATGTGTTGTTGCGGGTTTAGGCCTTGGGCCTCAGGTTTTGATTTTAACTGGGCCTTGGGCCTAAGGTTAGGTTTAGGGTGAAGGCTAGGCTAGGTTAGGGTTAGGTCAAGATTAAATTAGGGTTAGGTTAGAGCTAGGTCAGGTTTGGTTTGATGGGCTTGGGCTTGGAGCACCGAAAGAAAGTAGGGTTGTAAAAATGGGATGCCTACGACAGACAAATAATTAGTTGAAGGCCAAAAAAGTAAGTAAACTCTAAAATCCGCAATATAGAAGCGTTACACCATATCAATCATTCAATCTGTAAAAGCGAATATTTTATTCTTAAGTCTAGGAGCAATTTAGACAAAATAAAACTCCAAAGACGAAAAGAGAATTATTTGAAGTTCAAGGAAGTAAACAAACACTTCATTTCGCGATTTAGATGGTTTACACCAGATAAATCTGAAAAAACCAAAAAATTATTTTCATGCCTATGAACAATTTTCGACGACATAAAACTCAAGAGACAGATAAAGAATGAGTTAAAGGTCAAGTAAGTAAACAACCTCATGAATCCGCAAGGTCAATGGTTTACACCAGATCAATCTATAAAAACACGAAAAAATGAATTCTCATGTCTATGAGCAATTTGGACAATACAAAACTTGAGAGACAGAAAGAGAAGTAGTTAAAGTTCAAACAAGTAAACAAACTCTGAATCTCGCGATGTAGATGGTTTACACCAGATAAAACTGCAACAATGAAAAGTTTATTCTCATGTCTAGAAACAATTTAGACAGAAAGAGAACTCGTACAAGTTCAAGTAGGGAAACTCCTAAACACGTGATGTACATAGTTTAGACAAGATCAATCCCCAAAAATAAAAAAATTATTCTAGTGTCTAGGAGCAATTTAGACAACAAAAAGCACAAGAGACAGACAAATAATTAGTTGAAGGTCAATTAAGTAAGCAAACTCTTATATCCTCAATGCAGATTAGTTAGCCCAGATCAATCTGCGAAAGCAAAATATTTATTCTCATGTCTAGGAATAATTTAGCAACATAAAATTCGAGAGATTAAAAAGGTGAAGTAAGCAAACTCTTAAATCTGTAACGTAGATGGGTTACACTAGATCAATCTACAAAATAAAAAATTTTATTCTCATGTGTAGGAGCAATTTAGCAACATAAAACTAGAGAAACAAACAAAGTATTAATTGAAGGTGAAATTAGTAAGTAAACTCTTAAATCCGCAAAGTAGATAGGTTACACCAGATCCATCTGCAATAATCAGAAATTTATTATCAGGTCTTGGAGCAATTTTGACAATATAAAAATCGAGAGATAGATAAAGAATTAGTTGAAGGTCAAATAAATAAGCAACCTTTTGACTTCGCAAGGTAAATGGTTACACTAAATCAATCTGCAAAAAAAGGAAAAAATGTATTCTCATGTCTAGGAGCAATTTCAACAACATAAAACTCAACAGACAAAAATAGAATTAGTTAAAGTTCAAGAAATTAAACAAACTCTTAAACACGTGATGTAGATGACTAATATAGTTAACCTGTAAAAACATTAAACAACAAAAAACTCAAGAGACGGACAAATAATTAGTTGAAGGCAAGTAAGCAAGCAAACTCTTAAATCGACAATGTAGATGTGTTAAACCAGATCAATCTACTAAAACAAAAAATTTATTATCACGTCTAGTAACATTTTAAATAACAAAAAACTCGAGAGACAGAAAGTAAGCAAACTCTTAAGCGCATGACATAAAATGTTTATACCAAATCAGTCTGCTAAGTAAAAAATTTATTATCATGTACATGTCCAATTTAAAGAACATAAACTAAAGAGACAGAAGTTAGCAAACTCATAATCCCGCAATGTAGATGGTTTACACCAAATTAATTTATTAAAGCGAAAAAAATTATGTTCATTCTAGGAATAATTTAGAGAACATAAAAATAGAGACAGAGAATTAGTTTAAGTTTAAAAAAGCAAGCAAACTCTTAATCATGCGATGTACAAGGTTTAAAATAGATCAATTTGGAAAAAAGTGAAAAATTAAACCTCATGTCTAGGATAAATTTAGACAACATAAAGCTCGAGATAGAAAAATAATAAGTCAAAGTTCAAAGAAGTGAACAAACTCTGAATCCTATAATATAGATAGTTTACACCTGATATATCTGCAAAGGCGAAAAATGTATTCTCAAGTCTTGAGCAATTTAGACAATAAAACTTACGAGAGATTAAAAAAAAAAGTTGAAGTTCAAATAAATAAGAAAACTCTAAAACCCCGGGATTTAAATGGTTTACAATAAATCAATTTGCAGGAAAAAAAATTATTATCATGTTTAGGAGCAATTTAGATAACACAAAACTCGAGACAAAAACAAGATTTGAAATATAGACAGGTAACATAAAATATATGTATATATATATATGAAAAAGTTAAAAAAAATAGTCTAATGTCTAGAAGCATTTTAGACAACATAAAACTCGAGATACATAAAGTAAGCAAACTCTTAATCCCGTAATATAAATGGTTCACTCCAAATAAATATACTAAAGAAAAAAAGATATTCACATGTCTACGTGCAATTGAGAGAACATAAAACTTGAGAGATAGTAGGAAACTTAGTTGAAGTTCAGGGAAGTAAGCAAACTCTTAATCCCATGATGCACATGGTTTACACCAAATCAATCTGTAAATGCAAAAAATTTATTCTCATGTAAAGAAGCAATTTAGAAAATATAAAACTCGAGAATAGAAATAAAATTTGTTAAAGTTCAGGGAAGTAAACAGACTATTAATCGTGCGACGTAAATGGTTTACCACATATCAATCTGCAAAAGCAATTTTTTTTCTTATGTCTAGTTGTAATTTAGATAACATAAAATTTGATAGACAAAAGGAAAATTAGTTGAAGTTTAAGGAGGCAGACAAACTCTTAATCTCGCGATGTAGAGGGTTTATACCAAATCAATCTTCAAAAGCAAAAATTTATTCTCATGTCTAAGAGGAATTAAGACAACATTAAACTCGAGAGAGAGAAATAGAAATAGTTTATGTTCATGTTAATAAGCAAATTCTTAAACACATGATGTAGATGGTTTACACTAGATCAATATGTAAAAGCCAAAAATTTACATATGTCTGATCAATTTACACAACATGTACACCCACCTCACCCCTCCTTTTTGTAGGGTGTGTGGTTATTGGCTTGAGTTGAGATTGGGGTTGTTTGTGTGTGGTGTGGGTGAGTGTGTGTTGGTTATCAAAAACAAAAATTACAAAACATACAACTCAAGACATAGAAAGAGAATTAATTAAAGTACTAGGAAGTAAGCAAACTCTTAATCCCGATGTAAATGATTTACACATGATCAATCTGCAAATGCAAAAATTTATTCTTACATCTAGGAGCAATTTAGAGAACATAAAACTCAAGAAATAGAAAGAGAATTAGTTCAAATTGCAGTAAATATACAAACTCTTAAACCCGCAATGTATTTGATTTACACAAGATCAATCTGGAAAAATGGAAAAAAATTCTCAAGTCTAGAAGCAATTTAAACAATATAAAAGTTGAGAGACGGAAAAAGAGAATTAGTTAAAGTTCAAGAAATTAAGCCAACTCTTAAACCCGTGATGTAGATTGTTTACAAATATCAACCTGCAAAAATTAAAAAAATATTCTTATATCTAAGAAAATTTTAAACAATATAAAACTCGAGAGACAGACAAAGTGATAAAAAATTGTGCTAATATTTAAGAACAATTTAGAGAAAATAAAAATAGAGATAGAAAGAGAATTAGTTGAAGTTCAAGGAAGTAAACAAACTGTTAATCGTGAGTTGTAGAAGGTTTAATCTAGATCAATTTGAAAAAAGTGAAAAATGTATCTTCATGTTTAGGAGAAATTTAGACAACATAAAACTCAAGAAATAGAGAAATAATAAGTCAAAGTTCAAAGATGTAAACAAACCCTGCATCCTGCAATGTAATATGTTTACACCTGATAAATCTGTAAAAGCGAAAATGTATTCTAATGTCTAGGAGCAATTTAGATAATAGAACACACAAGAGACAAAAAACGAATTGGCTGAAGTTCAAGTAAATAAGTACTCGTAAACCCGCGATGTAAATGTTTTATATTAAAACAATATGCAGAAAACAAATTATTATCATGTTTAGGAGCAATTTAGATAACACAAAACTCGAGATACAGTCAATGATTTAGTTTAAGGTCAGGTAAGCAAACTCTTTAATTCGCAATGTAGTCAGGTTACAACATAAAATTCGAGAGACAGAAAGTAAGAAAACTCTTAATCCCGTAATTTAAATAGTTCACTCCAAAAAAATATACTAAAGGAAAAAATATATTCACATGTCTAGGTGCAATTTAGAGAACGTAAAACTTGAAAGATAGTAATAGATGTAATTGAAGTTTCAGGAAGTAAACAAACTAATCCCACGATATACATGGTTTACACCAAATTAATCTGTAAATGCGAAAAATTTATTCGCATGTAAAGGTGCAATTTAGAAGACATAAAACTCGAGTATAGAAATAGAATTGGTTAAAACTCAAGGAAGTAAGCAAACTTTTAATCGTTCGATGTAGATGGTTTACAACATATCAATTTGCAAAAAAGAAAAATTTATTCATATATCTAGGAGTATATAACAGAAAATTTGAGTGATGAAAAGAAAATTAGTTGAAGTTTAAAGAGGTAGGAAAATTCTTAATCCCGTGATGTAAAGGGATTACAACCAAATCAATCTGCAAAAGTAAAAATTAATTCTCATGTCTAAAAGGAATTTAGGCAACATTAAATCGAGAGGGAGAAAAGAATTAGTTTATGTTCATGTTAATACGCAAGTCTTAAACCCACGACGTAGATGGTCTACACCAGATCAATATGTAAAAGCCAAAAATTTACATATGTCTATGATCAATTTACACATGTACTCCAATCTCACCCTTCTTTTTTGAAGGGTGTGTGGTTATATGCTTGAGTTGAGATTGGGGCTGAGTGTGTGGTGTGCATGAGTGTGTTGCTTATCAAAAAAAAAAAAAAATTACACAACATAAAACTCGAGAGATAGAAAGAGAATTAGTTAAAGTTCAAATAAGTAAGCAAACTCTTAATCTCGATATAGATGGTTTACACATGATCAATCTACAAATACGAAAATTTATTGACATGTCTAGGCGTAATTTAGAAAACAAAAAACTCAAGAAACAAAATGAGAATTAGATCAATTTCAAGTAAGTAAGCAAACTGTTAAACCCGCGATGTATTTGATTTACACCAGATCAATCTGGAAAAATGAAAAAAAAAACTCAAGCCTAGAAGCAATTTAGGAAATATAAAATTCGAGAGACGGAAAAATAATTAATTGAATTTCAAGTAAATAAGAGAATTTTTAATCCCGTGATGTAAATCGTTTACATCAAACCAATCTGTTAAAGTGAAAATTTTGTTCTAATGTTAAACAATAATTTAGACAATATTAAACTCGAGAGACATATAGAGAATTAGTTGAAGTTCAAGTAAGTAAAACAACACTTAATCCTGAGATGCAGATGGTTTACACTACATCAATCTGCAAAAGCGAAACTTTTTATTCTCATGTCTAAGAGAAATTTAGACAAAATAAAATCAGAAATACAAAATCAGCATTATTTGAATTTCATATAAGTAAACAAACTCCTAATCTCATGATTTAGACGGTTTACACCAAATCAATCTCCAAAAATCAAAAATTTATTCTCATGTCTTGGAGCAATTTCGATAACATAAAACTCGAGAGACAGACAAAGAATTAGTTGACAAACAAGTAAGAAACCTCTTGAATTCGCAAGGTATCGGGGTTACACCAGATCAATTTGCAAAACAAACTAAAAAATTATTCTCATGTTTAGGAGCAATTTAAACCACATAAGACTCAAGAGACAGAAACAGAATTAGTTAAAGTTCAAGAAATTAAGCAAACTCTTAAACCCGTGATGTAGATCGTTTACACATATCAACTTCCAAAAATTAAAAAAATATTCTGATATCTAAGAATAATTTAAACAACATAAAACTTGAGAGATGGATAAAGAATTAGTTGAAGGTCAAGTAAGTAAGCAAACTCTTAAATCCACAATGTAGATGTGTTAAACCAGATCAATCCACAAAAGCAAAAAATTTACTCTCAAGTCTAAAAATAATTTAGACAACATAAAACTCGAGAGAAATAAAGCAAACTCTTAATACTGCAATGTAAAATATTTAAATAAAATCAATCTGCTAAAATAAAAATTTATTATCATGTCTAGGTCCAATTTAAACAACATAAAACTAAAGAGACAGAAAGTAAGCAAACTGTTAATCCCACGATGTAGATGGTTTAAACCATATCAAAAAATTAAAGTGATAAAAAATTATGCTAATGTCTAGGCATAATTTAGAGAATATAAAAATAGAGATAGAAAGAGAATTATTTGAAGTTCAAGGAAGTAAGTAAACTCTTAATCTTACCTTGTAGAAGGTTTAATCTAGATCAATTAGGAAAAAGTAAAAAATGTACGCGCATGTCTACTAGAAATTTAGACAACATAAAACTCGAGAGATAGAAAAATAATAAGTCAAAGTTCAAAGAAGTAAACAAACTCTGAATCCTGCAATGTAGATGGTTTACACCTGATAAATCTGCAAAAGCGAAAATGTATTCTAATGTCTACGAGCAATTTAGACAATAAAATACAAGAGAGACCAAAAACGAATTAGTTGAAGTTCAAGTAAATAAACATACTCTTAAACCCACGATATAGATGTTTTACATTAAATCACTATGCAGAAAAAAAATTATTATCATGTTTAAGAGCAATTTAGATAACACAAAACTCGAGATACATACAATGATTTAGTTTAAGGTCAAGTGAGTAAGTAAACTCTTTATTTCGCAATGTAGACGGGTTATATATATATATGCAAAAGTAAGAAATTTATTTTAATGTTGAGTAGCAATTTTGACAACATAAAACTCGAGAGACAGAACGTAAGCAAACTCCTAATCCTGTAATGTATATGGTTCACTCCAAATCAATATACAAAAGTAAAAAATATATTCACATGTCTAGGTGCAATTCAGAGAACATAAAACTTGAAAGATAGTAACAGATTTAGTTGAAGTTCAAGGAAGTAAGCAAACTCTTAATCCCACAATGTACATGGTTTACACCAAATTAATCTGTAAATGCAAAAAATTTATTCTCATGTAAAGGAGAAATTTAGAAAACATAAAACTCGAGAATAGAAATAGAATTGGTTAAAGTTCAAGGAAGTAAACTAACTCTTAATCGTTCAATGTAGATGGTTTACAACAAATCAATTTGCAAAAAGGAAAAATTTATTCATATGTCTAGGAGTAATTTATATAACAGAAAATTTGAGAAGGAAAAGAACATTAGTTGAAGTTTAAGGAAGTAGGGCAAACTCTTAATCCCGCGATGTATAGGATTTACACCAGATCAATCTACAAAATCAAAAATTTATTCTAATGTCTAAGAGGAATTTAGATAACATTAAACTTCAGATAAAGAAAAAAATTAGTATATGTTCAAGTTAATAAGCAAAGTCTTAAACTCACAATGTAGATGGTTTACACTAAATCAATCTGTAAAAGCCAAAAATTTACATATGTCTGTGATCAATTTACACAACATAAAACTCGAGACATAAAAAGAGAATTAGTTATATGTAATGATCTTGAAATTTCTCTTCATATTTTTAAAAATGATTCAGTTTCTTGGGGTTAGTTAGAACCTATAAACAAACAAGGGCCACTAATGCCCTTTTTGTAAATAAGAATTAGGGTTATTATAAATGGAACATGTTAAACCTAATCCTCATTATTTTTAATCTAAATTGAAATTCTGGAGAATAGAACGTGGGAGAGAAAGGAAAAAGATGCTGAACTTTGGTAGAGCTTTCAAGCACCTAGATCGAAATTCGAGACTTGGAGATTTGAGATTCTTCCTCAAGGTGGTCTGATCCTTCGAGACAAGCGTGTTCGGGTAGGATTGAAGTATTAAAAGTCTGAGATTCGATCCTTTGAGGCAAGTGAATACTCCCCTAGAGTTAGGGTTTTGTTTTATCTTGAGTTCATATAGATTTATTAATATTTGTATGATATTTAGGATAGAGCTCTATGTACTTTGAAATATAATGCATAAATAATGTTTGAATAAAAAAAAAATTACAAATTGAAAGAACAATGTTGGGTAAATTAACAAGGGTTTTGAGGGTTGGAAAATCGAGAAAAAGAGTTCAGAATGTTGAAAAAAATCGAAATATGGGGTTTTGGCTGGTGTCTCCAGCCAAATCGCCGATACCGATCGATTGGTGGTCACCGTTTGATCGCAAGCGACCCGCCGATCGATCGGCGGTGCTATTTCGAGAGTTTTGCGATGGTGGTTTTGAGGGCAGTAATTAATTGAATTAATTAAATAAAAATGATGAAAAATAATTAAATAAATTAAATAATGAATTACGAAATAAAACGAAAGAAAAGAACGAGAATAAAATAAAACAAAATGATTTAATTAATTTATTCTTTGTCCAATAATTATTTTGGAATGGTCGGTATTGTGAGCATATTGGATAAATTGCATATTCTCGTTATTTTAGAATGCCATGTTTCAAAGAATTTATTTCATTATCATCTTGCGTAATTGTAATTGTTTTAGCTTGACAATATTATGTCCTCTTTATTATGATGGTATGGGACGCCATAATAAAGAGTGAGGTTAATGAATTAAAGGGAATAAGATTAAGGGATGACAAATATAGAGTAAAAGACTCTATAGGTCTAAAGTCTGAGGGAGAGCTTTGTGTAATCCCATTGAGAAGTTATGTGCCTCTTGTAGACACCCCATTTTTGCACGTCCCGATGATTTAACTCCAAGTGTCGAAAGGCGAGCTTCAAATAACGAGATCCGGACTCCAGATAACCCGAAGATCCAAGGTAAAAGTCAAAGCCCAACCCAATCCCGGGCGTAAATCAACCAAGACCCAAGGGGGCAAGGCCCGTTAAGCCTAGAAGTGGACCCGCGCCCTTTCAAAGGGCGCGCCACTATTTCTGCCTAATAATCCTCTCCGCGGCCTTTTAAAAGGCGCGGTACGGAAACCCTAAATCGGTCTTCGGTTTCCGTGCTACTTCGTTTTCGTGTTTTGGGTTATTTTTTTAGTCCCACATCGGAAAAAAAAAACGAGAAAATCCTTCTTTTTCATCCTATAAAAGGAGCCTCACCCCAAACCCATAACTCATCTTGGGAATCTAGAAACCTTGGGGGGAAAACTTTTGGAGATCGGGGATCATCTAGAAACCTTGGGGGAAAACCTTGAAAACTTTGAAATCTTAGAAAATCAGGAAAAAAGCCATAGACTTGGGATCTCTCCATCTTGAAAATCATCTTGGAGAACCCCCCAACCTTTGGAAACCCTAGTGGAGAATAGAGCAAGAGCTTACACCTTAGCCCCGGAGTTCGGATCTCGTCGAAGCATTCTCTTCTCTTCAAATACTTGGAGCATCTAAAAAGGGAAAAGGTATGCAACATCTCCATCTTCTATTTCTACCCGTCCAAGTCTCTTCTTCCCTCTCTTTCTCTAAGTAGCTCGGTGATTTCCCTCTTCACGGTTGTGCGGACGAGGAAATCCGGGTGAAGGAAAGGGCCGGAAGACCAGATCTTCGACTTCTTTTTCATTTTTTTTATTATTAGTAGTTTTGTCCATTTTCCACCCAAAGGTAGGCGGGGCCCCTCTTAACTCGGTTGAGGAGAGATGTGTGGCCGTTCGCCGATTTAGGGAAAAGAGATTTTGCCGCGCAAGTAGAGAGAAACTCACCCTAACTCGGTCGAGGAGGGGTGACTTTCCAATCTCGAAATAAAAGAAAACAAGTAGGGATGAAATCGCCTTAACTCGGTCGAGGAGGGATGGTTTTTCTCAAAATAATAATAAAAAAATAGAAAATAATTTCGAATTAATTTAATGGAGAAAGTTAAGAGGTAACCGTCGCTCGACGGATGAGGTGGGGTGCCTAACACCTTCCCCAACTCATAAAAGAATCCCCGGACCCATTCTCGGTTTTTTATTCAATCGAGGGTTCTTAATTGTGGGTGACCAATCACACCCAGAATCTTGATTGGTGGCGACTCTAATAGATCTCGGCTCCACATCGGTTGAAAAACACGGATGTGGGGAGGAGATCGACCCGGGCCGGCTATCGCACACCTCTCAGAGTGACTACCTTAGGAGAGCTATGTGTAAACCTAAGGGTCCCTGTATAAAACCATACAAGATTAATACTGTTGTCAATAGGGTGAAGTACGTGTAAACCTTATTGACAGAAGAATTGTGTAAACTGATAAATTAAATAATGCATATCCATATCTGTTGTTCATTGTTTTATTTATTCATAATGGTTGCATGTTGTTGCATTCTCTTGCTGAGCCAAAAGCTCACACTTGTTATATTTATTGATTTTTCAGGAAGTACCTGAAGGACCTAGGGAAAACGGTCAAGAACTTAGTTAGCAGTTGGGTTTCGTTGCAAAACACAAATTAGTACTTTCAATTTGAGGTAGAGTGTCATGTCAGTGAGATCTTTATATGGATTCAGTTTTACGGTTGTTGGTTTAAACTTAATGCTTGAGATATGCATCTGATAATGGTAATTTATTTAGATTAAATTCCATTACCATGGGATTTGTTCTAGGTTCACGCCTTGGAATTTGCACAAATATGAGATGTATTATGTGTAGATTTTGGGACGTGACATTATATATATATATAAGAGACATAAAAAGAGAATTAGTTAAAGTTCAAGGAAGTAAGCAAACTTTTAATCCCGCGATGTAGATGGTTTACACATTATCAATCTACAAATGCGAAATAATTATTCTCAAGTCTAAGAGCAATTTAGAGAACATAAAACTCGAGAGACAGAAAGAGAATTAGTTCAAGTTCAAGTAAGTAAGCAAACTCTTAAACATGCGATATTACACCAGATTAATCTTAAGAAATGAAAATTTTATTCTGATATATCAAAGCAATTTGACAATATAAAAGTCGATACACATAAAAGAATTAATTGAACTTCAAATAAGCAAATTCTTACTCCCGCGATGTAGATAGTTTACATCAAATCAATGTGTAGTAAAAAATTTGATCTCATGTCTGTGAGGGCAGGATTTTACCGCCTTTCCTTCCCGATCCGGGCCCTGTGGAGGAACGATGATAAAATGACCCTAGAGGTCTCACATGGGTTTAAGCCAAATTATACCAAAAATTAGTAAAAACGCCTAAGTAATTAGATTATGTTAATACAAGAAAGAAAAGCCTAGACTAGGGTCGGACCTAGGGTTGGGCTACCTACAAACCCGTTGGAACGGATCAAACCGAGTGCAGTTTGGGGTACTTTAACCCGTATCGGGGTTAAGGTGTGTGTGTGCGTGCACCGGAGTGGCTAGGGTTAGCCCGGAGGCTATTGTTGATAATGATTGGCCGGGGAGGACAAGTGTGCACCGGAGTGGCTTAAGGTTAGCCCGGAGATTAGAGTGAGCCTGGAGGCTAGGCTTGGTTAGCCAAGGAGGTTGAGATTGCACCAGAGTGACTAAAGGGAGTTTTAACCATGGTTAAATTGATTAACTAAGGTTAGGAGTGAGTTAACCATGGTTAAGGCTATTAACTATGGTTAGGAATGACCATGGCCAGATTTTTGGTCTTTTTTGTATTTTTCAGGTTTTTTGTGATTTTTCCGAGTTAAGAGGGTTAACCTTGGTCAAGGTTTAACTAACTGAGGTTAAGCTTAACCCTGGTTAAGGTTTGAGTCTGGTTAGGGTCGGGAGTGAGGGCCCAAGGAGCAGAGCAGGTCCTAGAATGACCTCCAACAAGGTCTGGGCCTTGTACAAGGTCCCTGTTCCATTGAGATTGGAATTGGCAGGAATCACAATACCGCCAATTCAAATCTTTCACAGATTGGAAATGGTGGTAATGCGATTTCCACCATTTCCATATTTTTTTGGAACAATGTCTTTGCAGCCATGGTGAGAGGTAAGGGGAAGCTGCAGAGGGTCAAGGAACTCTGAGGAAGGTGTTGGGGGTATAGTCTAGGCCAGGTCTAGATTGGGCCCATGGTGGAGGGTTTCCATCATAATAGAATAAATCCCCTAATGTCGGTAAATAGTATACCGACATTATGGGATTCTCTATATTTTTGAGCAAATTAGTAATGGTCAGGGGCTGGCTAGGCCTAGAGTGGTCAAGGAAGAAAGGGGTGGGTCTTAAGGACCTCCTCAAGGTCCTGGAATGGACCAAAGCATCCTAGGGAAGGGCTTAATGCCACTGTAATTGCAATAGTCCAGAATGGCAGCAAACACAGTACCCATTATTCTCGAGATTTTCCAAATTTCGCAATAATGGCCAATGGCAAGGGGTTTGGAGGCTAGGGGAAGGTCAGGGGTGCTTCTTGAAGGCCTAGGGGACTGTAATCAGGCCCTGGAATGGACCAGGGGCTATCAAAAATGGCCAAGGAGCCACTGAAATGAGTGCAGTCCAGAATGGAGGTACTTAGATTACTGTCGTTCTGGATTTCTTCCAGAAAATAGTTTCTTCCCCTATCGAAGAGTCATGGTGTATCCAGGGCCTTCCCCACTGAAATGGGATACTCTGAAGTACCCTGGGAATTAACTCACCCAGTTACACTTCATTTATCATCAATATTCTATTTCAAGAGGGTCCCCTTATTATAAAAGAAAGGAAGGGGGGACCACTCTCCTTATTAGAGACAATAGCAAATGGGAATCCCTGGAACTGGACCAGGGGGATTATGAACGAAAGAAAAAAATGTTGAGAGATGACCTACCCCTGAATTAATGTTATTCCTAAAGCTCCAAGGGATATGGGTGAGGTACCAACCAAGAGGGAGTCACCGTACAGAGGAGAAAGGCTAAGGCACTTCCTTAGGTCCCGAAATTCGCGCCTAGGGTTAGAGCTTAGTGGTCTGGGCTCTCTTGTAGTGCCTTCCAGGCTTGGAAGCTAAGGTCTTGGTATTCTAGACTTTTTTAAAGGGATTCATTCTGGGATTTCTTGGCCTGAAGAGAAAGCTTGGGATAAAGGTGGTTTTTATAGGATAGAGAGGCTTGGGACACAAAGGGGATTTGTATGAGGATGGTTGGGAAGGTCAGAGGGTGGTCAGGAGCGATTGGATTGCACAGGGGGATTGCAGAGCTTGCTTTCACACAAGTTTCAGGAATGACGATAATTCCAGTACCGCCATTCCCCTGCAAGGCAACATTGGTAATGGTGGTAAAAGAATTACCGCCAATACTGATTTTTTTCCTAAAAATAGGTCTTCTCAAATTGACATTTGCCTCGCATGCGGTACAAATTTTTCCCTAAAAGAAAATGTCGGTAAATTAATTACCGACATTTAGAAATTTTGAATTTTTTGGGCTTTGTCTCCCCTCGGGGTCTAGCTTGGGTTATGGGCTCATGTTTCGCCCCATGGCCGTTTAGCTACGGATTTAGGCCTTGGGGCCTGGGTTATGGATCTTACTGGGACCTAGGCCCAGGTTAGACTTTTAGGGCTTGAACTAGGGTTAGGCCTAGGATTGGACCATGGTTAGGGTTAGGGTTAGGGTTAGGCAGGCTAACCATGGTTAAATCTTTTAACCATGGTTAGGAAGAGGTAAAAATTGGGTGCTAGAATGTCAAAGACCAATTTAGACAATAGTAAGCTCGAGAGACATAAAAAGAAGTATTTAAAATTCAACGAAGTAAGCAAACACTTAATCCCGCGATGTAGATGGTTTACACTCGATCAATCTACAAAAACGAAAATTTTATTCTAATGTCTAGGAGCAATTTACACAATAAAACTAGACATACAGAAACAAAATTATTTGAAGTTCAAATAAGTAAATAAACTCCTAATCTAGCAATTTAGATTGTTTACATGAGATAAATCTGCAAAAAAAAAAAAATTATTCACTTGTCTTGGAGCAATTTCAATCACATAAAACTCGAGAGACAGACAAATAATTAGTTGAAAGTAAAGTAAGCAACCTATTGAATTCATAAGGTAGATGGGTTACACCAAATAAATCTGTAAAAAAACAAATAAAAATATTTTAATGTCTAGGAGCAATTTAGACAACATAAAACTCAAGAGATAGAAAGAGAATTAGTTAAGGTTTTATGAAATTAAGCAAAATCTTAAAACCGTAATGTAGATGATTTTTACAGATCATCCTGAAAAAAAAAATTATTATCATATCTTGGAGTAATTTAATCAACATAAAACTCGACATTCGGACAAAGAATTAGTTGAATGTCAAGTAAGCAAGCAAACTATTAAATCGACAATGTAGATGTGTTAATCTATATCAATCTATTCAAACAAAAAATTTATTCTTACAACCAGTAGCAATTTAAATAACATAAAACTGGAGATACAGAAAGTAAGCAAACTCTTAATCCCGCGATATAAAATGTTTACACAAAATCAATCTACTGAGGTAAACAAAATAATTATCATGTCTAGGTCGAATTACACGAACTTAAAACTAAAGAGACAGAAAGTAGGCAAACTCTTAATCCTGCGATGCAGATGGTTTACACTAAATCAATCGATTAAGCTAAAAAAAATTATGCTCATGTCTAGAAAAAATTTACAGCCCATAAAAATAGAGTTGAAGTTCATGGAAGTCAGCAAACTCTTAATCCAGCGATGTAGAAGGTCTAAACTATATCAATTTCGAAAAAGTGAAAAATGTATCCTCATGTCTAGGAGAAATTTAGACAACATAAAACTCAAGAGAGAAATAATAAGTCAAAGTTCAAATAAGTAAACAAACTCTAAATCTTGCATTGTAGATGGTTTACACCTGATAAATCTGCAAAAGCGAAAATGTATTCTAATTTCTAGGATCAATTTAGACAATAAAGCACACGAGAGACAAAAAACAAATTAGTTGAAGTTCAAATAAGCAAACTCTTAAACTTGCGATGTAAATGTTTTACATTAAATCAATATGCAAAAAAAAAATTATTATCATGTTTAGGAGCAATTTTGATAAGACAACTCCAAATATAGACAATGATTTAGTTTAAGGTCAAGTCAAACTCTTTAATTCGCAATGTAGAAGGGTTACATCAACTATATATATGTATACAAAAATAAGAAATTTATTCTAATATCTAGTAACAATTTAGACAACATAAAACTGGAGAGACAGAAAATAAACAAACTCCTAATCCCGTAATGTAAATGGTTCACTACAAATCAATGTACTAAAATAAAAATATATTCACGTGTCTAGGTGCAATTGAGAGAACATAAAACTTGAAATATAGTAATAGATTTAGTTGAAGTTCAATGAAGTAAGCAAACTCTTAATCCCACGATTTATTTACACCAAATTAATCTGTAAATGCGAAAAATTTATTCTTATGTAAAGGAGCAATTTAGAAAACATAAAACTCAATAATAAAAATAGAATTGGTTAAAGTTCAAGGAAGTAAGCAAACTCTTAATCGTTCAATGTAGATGGTTTACAACATATCAATTTGCACAAAAGAAAATTTTATTCATATGCCAAAGAGTAATTTATATAACAAAAAATTCGAGAAATGAGAAGAAAATTTGTTGAAGTTTAAGGAAGTAGGCAAACACTTAATCCCGCGATGTACATGATTTACATCAGATCAATCTGCAAAATCAAAAATTTATTCTCATGTCTAAGAGGAATTTAGACAACACTAAACTCGAGAGAAAGAAAAAGAATTAGTTTATGTTCTTGTTAATAAGCAAAGTCTTAAACCCACAATGTAGATGGTTTACATTAGATCAATTTGTAAAAGCAAAAAAATTCATATGTCTATGATCAATTTACACAACATAAAACTCGAGACATAAAAAGAGAATTAATTAAAGTTCAAGAAAGTAAGCAAACTCTTAATCCCGCGATGTAAATGGTTTACACATTATTAATCTACAAATGCGAAATAATTATTCTCAAGCCTAAGAGCAATTTATAGAACATAAACTTGAGAGACAGAAAGAGAATTAGTTCAATTTATAGAACATAAACTGAGATATAGATGATTCAATCCAGATTAATTAGAAAAAATGAAAACTTTATTCTCATATATAAAAGCAATTTAGACAATATATAAGTCGAGTGACAGAAAAAAAATTAATTGAACTTCAAGTAAGCAAATTTTTATTCCCGCAATTTAGATAGTTTAGATCAAATCAATTTGTTAAAGTAAAAAATTTGTTCTCATGTCCAGGAACGTGGGATTTTGCCGCATTTCCTTCCCGGGCCGGGGCCTACGTAGGAACGACGCTAAAATAAACCTAGAGGTCTCACATGGGGTTGACTAAGAGTCGCCACCTATATATCTGGGGGAGTAGGACCCGAGTTTAGATTAAGACTAATGGTCTCGATTAGAGTTAGGGTAAGTGATTCGATTAATTCCCAGGGAAGGGGTTAGGCACCCCGGGACCTCCGTCTAATACGGTTACCTACTCCCTAGGTTTAAGCCAGATTATACCCAAAATTAGTAAAATTGCCTAAGTATTTAGATTATGTTAATACAAGAAAGAAAAGCCTAGACTAAGGTTGAACCCAGGGTTGGGCTACCTATATACCCATTCAAACGGGATCAAACCGAGTGTAGTTCGGGGGTACTTTAACTCGTACAGGGGTTAGGGGGTGTGTGTGTGTGCACCGGAGTGGCTAGGGTTAGCCCGGATGCAATGGTTGATTGGCCGAGGAGGCCAAGTGTGTACCGGAGTGGCTTAAGGTTAGCTCGGAGACTAGGGTGAGCCTAGAGGCTAGGGTTAGTTAGCCAAGGAGATTGAGATTGCACCGGAGTGGCTGAAGGGAGTTTTAACCATGATTAAATTGGTTAACCAAAGTTATGGGTGAGTCAACCATAGTTAAGGCTGTTAACCATGTTTAGGAATGACCAAGGTCAGATTTTTGGTCTTTTTTGTATTTTTTAGGTTTTTTGGGAATTTTCCAAGTTAAGAGAGTTAACCTAGGTCAAGGTTTAACTAACTGTGGTTAAGCTTAACCCTGGTTAAGGTCTGGTCTGGTTAGGGTCTGGAGTGAGGGCCCAGGGAGCTGAGCAGGGCCTAGAAAGACCTCTAACAAGGTCTGGCCCCTATGCAAGGCCCCTGTTCCATTGAGACTGGAATTGGTAGGAATCATAATACCGACAATTCCAATCTGTCACAAATTGAAAATGGCAGTAATGCGATTTCCGCCATTTCCATATTTTTTTTGGAACAGTAACTTTGTAGCCATGGTGGGAGGTAGGGGGAAACTCCATAGGGTAAAGGGACTCTTAGGAAGGTGTTGGGGGCTAGTGTAGGCCTAGATTTGATTGGACCCACAGTGGAGGGTTTCCATCATAATAAAATAAATCCCCTAAGGTAGGTAAACAATATATCGACATTAAGAATATCTCAATTTTGGAGCAAATTAGCCTTGGTCAGGGGCCTAGCTAGGCCTAGAGTGGTTAAGGAAGGTAGGGGAGGGTATTAGGGACCTCCTCAAGGCCCTGCAATGGACCAAAGCATCCAAGGGAATGGCTTAATGCCACTGTAATTGCAATAGTCCAGAATGGCGGTAAATACAGTTCCATCATTTTTGAGATTTTCCAAATTTCGCAATGATGGCCAATGACAAGGGATTTGGAGGCTAGGGGAAGGTCAGGGGGGATTCTTGAAGGCCCGGGGGACAATAATCAGGACCTAGAATGGACCAGGGGCCATCAAAAATGGCTAAAGAGCCACTAAAAAGAGTGCAGTCCGGAATGGAGATACTGAGATTACCGCCTTTCTGGATTTCTTCCAGAAATCATTTTCTTCCCCAAGCCAAGAGTCATGGTGTATCCAGGGCCTTCCCCACAGACAGGGGATACTTGGAAGTACCCTGGGAATTAACTCTGTTAACTAATGATAGTCTTTTCCAATTTTACCCTTATTACTTGAGGAAACACATATTTACAGCTTAGTTTGAAAGCTCGACAAAAAAAAAAGATCGTCCCAAGCCACATGTCCCCTTTAACACCCACTAATTGTGGTTAAGATTCACTCACCTCTAGTATTCATCCATCTAACCTTGGTTTTTAGTAAAAAAATAAAACGTTAGGCTGATTATGCTTAACCACAATTAAAGTGGCCTCTACAAGCCGTAACGTGTTCCCTTTAACATCCACTAATTGTAGTTAAGATTCACTCACCCCTAGGATTTATCCATATAACCTTGGTTAAGAAAAAAATATTATCCTTAGGTTAATTATGTTTAATCACAATTAAAGGGTCTCTATAAACCGTCACGTGCCCCTTTTAATACCCACTAACTATGGTTAACATGCACTCACTCCTAGATTTCATCTACCTAACATTGGCTTTTAGAAAATAAAATTATATATATATTATATATAGGACTTTGCTACTAAGACCCCATTAGGGCCGAGACCACCGAGACCATGCTCTACGTGCATTGGATTTCAGGTGGGGCCCAATACACATTGTAGGCCCACCTGAAATCCCATGCTCTTAGAGCATGGTCTCGGTGGTCTCGGCCCTAATGGGGCCTCAGAAGCTTTATCCATATATATATATATATATACATATACCTTAAGTTGATAGTATTAATCTTGGTTTTGGAAATATATGTTAACCTTAAGTTGATATTATTAGTTGACTTTGTCTTTAAGAAGTGTAATTTAGACATTTTAAAATGTTTAAATGATGACATCGTAAAAGTCCATCCATGTAAGAAACAGAAAAATAACATAAGGGAGTATCTGTTATAGGCAACCAAAGTTGAGGGGAGGGCAATATAATTTCATAAACAAGAGGGGAGGTTTCTGAAATTTCACCAAACCTCAGGGGAGGTGAGTGTAATTTACCCTAGAATATTTCAATCTAAGACTCAGAGTGGCAGTAAACATTGATTACCAACCAACTTAAAGGTCAAACCATCCCAAGATGCAGAAAGAAACACCCCTACTGAGTTCACACAAGGAGTAAATTAATGTCGGGTACATTCATAAAAGAAAATCAACAAATTTAGAGCTGGTTCCTTAAGGAGCAAATAGAAATTACCAAACATGAAAGAAACAAACTCAAACAACCTAAGAACTAAATTTCCAACTCAGTAAAAGAGAAACATAAAAGCTCTTTAATGACAAAATATGCAAATCGAAACTGAATTGTTGAAGAATAGCACAAATATAAAATAGTAAAGTATCCACGGTTAAACAAAAAGAGAGAACACAATACCACTGATTTGCTCTAGGCCACGTGCCGAAATCTGGTCACAATATTAGAAAGCAATGGAAATAAAGGATACTTTTAATCTCAAAAAATTTGGGAACACAATATGGACAAATTTAAAATTAAGAAATAAATTTAAAGTTACAGGATACTTCAAATTAGTTAAGGAACATGGATATAATAAGAAAAGATTGTAGTACCTTTTTGATGGCATCCCAAGGCAAATAACCGAGAAAAGCTCAACCAATTCTCCCACCATTGGAGTCAAAACCCTAGTCCCAATTGTTACCTGCAGGAAAAAAAGGGGTTGCTCGATTAAGAGAAAATTTGGGATTAGAGAAGGTTTGAAAAATTCACTTCTGGAATACTTGAATCCAAGCTTTTGGAGATACTTATCCATTTGGGTTGGTTTGATATTAAGGACTGCGCATGAATACTGCATACAAGGTTGTAAAGTTAGAAAATTTTCTGAGAATTGAAAGAGGACAAATAGAATTGTTTGCATGTTAAAATTTACCCAGAATCTGAAGGCATGGAAGAAGGCACATGAGAAAGAAGATCACAAGGTTTAGTTCTTGGGTGCTGAAACAGGAAATGAAATCCCTACAAGAGACTACAAAATGAAGCTCTTCTCCCATTTTGGGTTGTCTCAGCTCCACCACAACAACAATATATACACTCAATAAACATAAACGAGAGAGAGAGACAGAGAACTGAATTTATTTGATTTTCCCTATACCTCTTCACTTCGTTCAATTTCCAGAAAACACATTAATTCCAGCTTTTGAAACCCAAAAGGGGTCTTAGACTCTCCATGAATCTTTGCACCGAGTTAATCTCCGGTAACAAGCGCTTCCCTTATTAAGGAACTTAAGATGCCTTAACCAATAACGAACTGAGCGCGTTCAATTTTTTTAAAAATAAATCACCATAAAGACAGAGTCAACACAATAAAATCAAGTTATTAGAAATAATAAATCTACAAAAATAATCAGAAAACCCTAACCGATCATGAGCTGAACACCAACAAGAAAGTTTCAAACAAATCAAGATCTAAATAGGGTACATAAGCATCAAAGAAACCGATCTAGAACAAAAATTGGGTAAAAAAATGTCGAAATAAAAAGATAAATTAGACCAAAAGTCAAGGAAAACAAAGAGGGAATAAGGAATCTTACCCTCATACCGCTCGGCTTGCTCAGCTAGCTTTACCATGAAGACATGCCTCGCCTTCCTTTTCCATCGACATTGAAGAGATTGAGAACGGAACGAGCGAAAGGCAATGGCATCACAAAAATTGGAAGCAAGAGGCATCTGAAATCGAAGAATGGGCCAAGTAAAATCAACTAGCAGGGGAGCAATGCTGAGATTGAGGATAAAGTGTTGGCCCTCTTGTCACTTGGGCCTGGGGCACTGGCACTCGCCCTGGGTAGCAATGCAACAGAGTAAATGCATCTGTAATTGCAGAATTAGACATCAATTCGCAGTTTAAGCTTCATAGCTTCTACTGATTAGGATTTTAAAAAACCATTTTTAAGAATATTTAGAGAGAGGTGGTCTGGTTTGCTTTGGATCTCACTTTCGAAGAAAATTCGAGAAACCCAGATCAAATTCCGAATGAAGATATCACCATTACATCTCCATTAAAGTGCGCTGAATTAAAATCAACTAGCAGGGGAAAAAACCCATATAACCATAAAAGAGCTTGGAGTTTTGAACTGTTGAGCCAAGTAAAAATTCCAGCAAAATAAAACATTAAAAGAAAAAGAAAATGAAAGAAAAAAGAACCGGAAACTTTCACAAATCGTATCGTGGTCTTTACAGATCCCCAGATTGTTGTTTCGGAGAACTCTAAGGAAACAGAGGCAAAAGCTCAGGTGGCTCTGACCCTCGTGGAGTACTCAACGGTGACCGGTGCAAATAAAACCCAACTGCAGCATCAAATATGATATAACAGCCATTATCCAAATGAGAAACATATAAAAGATATTATACCTAATTAAACCCAAGCATTGGGCGGCCACGTGGCGGTTTGAGAGCGTTTGTAGGGGATTAGATGAGAAGATTTTAAGTATTTTTCCCTACGATTTCTCTTACAGGGTGTTTGTGCCACATGTCATACTATTAGTGGTTGCATTTAATCGGCATTTATGAAAGGGAAGGGGTCTACTCACGATGGCAATAATAACCCTAAAATGACATATATCTATGTTCAAAAACAACATATTGGACATCCATATTCCGCAATCACTATTTTTTTCAGCACTCTTTTGTTTCATAATGGAAGCTATCTACTACCAGCAACAAACAGAAACATAAACCTACGGAACTACAGTACATTGATCAGTAAACCTAATCCCGACATCTCCAAGTGTGTATCGTTAGGCATGACAAAGATTTATCAACTCTGCGTATGTAATGTCTTTGGTGTACTTACACTACTTTGAAGCCATTCAACCATGAATCTAGGGTGCAATTTAAGGATGTTGAGTAATCTTGTTAAGCCAGGCATTTATAAATGTTCTATAGGAAGTAGGAAATTCTTGCAACGACATCTTTGTACAAGATATGGCTAGATGTACAATTAGTGAAAGGGAAAACTGGAAATATGAGAAAAGCAATATTGTTGTAAAGGTTCTTTTCCACACACCATCGTAAACAAAAGCAAACCCTAGTTCTAGTTCCGCCCCTCGCATGCAAAGGGAAAAAAAAAAAGTAAAGTCGGTAGCGGGAGAGGTAGAGGCTAGAGTTAGGGTTTTCTGTAGTCCTAGATCTTTTTATCAGTCGAAGAGTGATTTGTTTTTCCCGAGTTTGGTTAGCTTTCATTTAGAGAGAGAGATGTGTTGTGTTCATTTCTCCCTAGATCTATTCCATGCTGATTTGTTTTTCCTAAGTTCGGTTTGCTTTCATTTAGAGAGAGGGATGTGTTATGTTCATTTCTTCTTCCAATAACCTGATTGTGTTTCTATTCCATGCTCATTTGCATCCACGAAGGACCCACATTTCCCATGCGACAAGCACCCCGACTACACTTATGTTCAAACATCTGATTATTTGCATATCACAAAACAAACCTCCGATTAAAACAAGGCAGAAATGTTCCCAAGTGTTAAGAATTAAAAAAATGAAAGAATTTCAATTTCAGGCAAGCACTACAAGCACACAGTTACAAGCACAAAGGAATATAAACTATACCTCAAGCAAATCAAATGTGCAAAATATATTCTCATTAGGGCCGAGACCACCGAGACCATGCTCTAAGAGCATTGTATTTCAGGTGGGGCCCATTACACAGGGTAGGCCCCACCTGAAATCCCATGCTCTTAGAGCATGGTCTCGGGCCTAATGGGGTCTCAGAAGCTTTATCCATATAAATATATATATATATATACACCTTAAGTTGATATTATTAACCCTAGTTTTGGAAATATATATTAACCTTGAGTTGATAGTATTAGTTGACTTTGTCTTTAAGAAGTGTGATTTAGACATTTTAAAATGTTTAAATGATGACATCGTAAAAGTCCATCCATGTAAGAAACAGAAAATAACATAAGGGAGTATCTGTTATAGGCAACCAAAGTTGAGGGGAGTGCAATATAATTTCATAAACAAGAGGGGAGGTTTCTGAAATTTCACCAAACCCCAGGGGAGGTGAGTGTAATTTACCCTAGAATATTTCAATATAAGACTCAGAGTGGCAGTAAACATTGATTACCAACCAACTTAAAGGTCAAACCATCCCAAGATGCAGAAAGAAACACCCTTACTGAGTTCTCACATGGAGTAAATTAATGTTGGGTACATTCATAAAAGAAAATCAACAAATTTAGAGCTGGTTCCTTCTGGAGCAAATACAAATTACTAAACATGAAAGAAACAAACTCAAACAACCTGAGAACTAAATTTCCAACTCAGTAAAAGAGATACAGAAAAGCTCTTTAATGACAAAATATGCAAATTGAAATTGAATTGTTGAAGAATAGCACAAATATAAAATGGTAAAGTATCCAGGGTTAAACAAAACTAGAGAACACAATACCACTGATGTGCTCTAGCCCACGTGCTGAAATCTGGTCACAATATTAGAAAGCAATGGCAATAAAGGATACTTTTTAATCTCAAAAAACTTGGGAACAAACTATGGAAAAATTTAAAACTAAGAAAATTTAAAGTTACAGGATACTTCAAATTAGTTAAGGAACATGGATATAATAAGAAAAGATTGTAGTACCTTTTTGATGGCATCCCAAGGCAAATAACCGAGAAAAGCTCAACCAATCCTCCCACCATTGGAGTCAAAACCCTAGTCCCAGTTGTTACCTGCATGAAAAAAGGGGGGTTGCTCGATTAAGAGAAAATTTGGGATTAGAGAAGGTTGGAAAAATTCATATCTGGAATACTTGAATCCAAGCGTTTGGAGACACTTATCCATTTGGGTTGGTTTGATATTAAGGACTGCGCATGAATCCCGCATACAAGGTTGTACAGTTAGAAAATTTTCTGAGAATTGAAAGAGGACAAATAAAAATGTTTGCTTATTGAAATTTACCCAGAATCTGAAGGCATGGAAGAAGGCACATGAGCAAGAAGATCACAAGGTTTAGTTCTTGGGTGCTGAAACAGGAAAAGAAATCCCTGCAAGAGACTACAAAATGAAGCTCTTCTCCCATTTTGGGTGCTCTCAGCTCCACCACAACAACAATATATACACTCAATAGACCTAAAAGAGAGCGAGAGAGAGAGAGAGAGAGAACTGAATTTATTTGATTTTCTCTATACATCTTATCTTCGTTCAATCTCAAGAAAACACATTAATTCCAGCTTTTGAAACCCAAAAGGGGTCTTAGCCTCTCGATGAATATTTGCACAGAGTTAATCTCCCGCAAAAAGCACTAACCTTATTAAGGAACTTAAGATGCCTTAACCATTAACAATCTAAACACGTTCAATTTTTTAAAAAATAAATCACCATAAAGACAGAGTCAACACAATAAAATCAAGTTATTAGAAATAATAAATCTACAAAAATAATCAGAAAACACTAACCGATCACGAGCGGAACACCATCAGGAAAGTTTCAAACAAATCAAGATCTAAATAGAGTACATAAGCATCAAAGAAACCACTCTAGAACAAAAATTGGGTAAAAAAATGTCGAAATAAAAAAGATAAATTCAAAAGTCGAGGAAAACAAAGAAGGAATGTGGAATCTTACCCTCATACAGCTCGGCTTGCTCAGCTAGCTTTACCATGAAGACATGGCTCTCCTTCCTTTTCCATCGACATTGAAGAGAATCAGAATAGAACGAGCGAAAGGCAATGGCGTCGCAAAAATTGGAAGCAAGAGGCATCTAACATCGAAGAAAGGGGCAAGAGTTGTTTGATATCTAAGGCAGGTTAGGGTTGGGAGTGCTGTAAACTAACTCAAAACGATAGTCTCAGACCATCATTTCCAGCGCAAATAGTTCGCTACAGTTCTCAACCGTCGCGTTTTAGAAATAGCTGTCAATAATTTAATGATGGCCCAAGGCTGTCATTTTTAGCGCCCAATGTCTTATTTTGGGGTTTTTCACCACCCTTCTGGCCTCCCACCTCTCTCTGCTCGGAGCTTCATCATTTCTTCATCATCGGCTGCATAACCATGTATGTCAAGCCCAACTCCAAGTGGGACAGGTTGTGGGGCCATGCCTGTTGGTCGTGGTTGCCCGAGTGCACCCCCAGGCATTGCAGGTGCATAATGCCCCTGCCCACCAACAGCAACTCCAGCTTGAGAGCTCTGACTTGCTTGTTTCCCCAAAAAGAATTAACAAAAAAATAATGATTAAAAATGAAATACACACACACACATATATATATAAGAAAAATGAAAACAAAACCATGTTTCCAAAGGCAGATGATATTGGTTCGATCCTTGCAATCAAATTGAGGTGATACCTCAGGGACACGAACCAGAGAGTAAAAACTGAGTTGGGATGTTTTCCCTACTATGAAATAGAATGATCAAGATAAATAAATAAAATGAAAATAAAGAACAGACTGAATATACTGAATAGGCGCATTGAATTAATAACAAACGCTCACCACAGGTAACATATCATAATAGAATAGGATAAGCATTGAGATTACTCACCTTGGGGAACCCAGCAATGAGACCAACATGAACCCAGCCTTGCTCGTCCATATGGCACCTCAAGTAATCATTTGTAGGCAAATTCTGGCAGTTGCATGATGAAACCTTGACAAGTTAAAGGTTAATCATACAGGCGCCACAAAAATACTTGAAGAAACAAATATTACAGCCTATGAATCACCTGAAGTAAAATTCAATCTGACTTCGTATTTTATGGCAAAGAAAAATCTCATTATATGGTTGCTGAGATTGAGGATAAAGTGTTGGCCCTCTTATCCCTTGGGCATGGGGCACTTGCACTCGCCCTGGGTAGCAATGCAATGGAGTAAATGCTTCTGTAATTGCAGAATTAGACATCAATTCGCAGTTTAAGCTTCATAGCTTCTACTGATTGGGATTTTAATAAACCATTTTTAAGAATATTTAGAGAGAGCTTTCGATCTCACTTTCAAAGCAAATTCGAGAAACCCAGATCAAATTCTGGATGTAGATCACCATTACATCTCCATTAAAGCCCTCTCAATTAAAATCAACTAGCAGGGGAAAAAACCCATCTATTTATACAAGAGCAAAACATAACAGATAAAGAAAATTATTACTCGAGGCAAAATTCCAATCATACTACCAGAAGTTTTTTTTTGGATGGTGATACTACCAGAATTTTATCTTTATTGCAAGGTATTCCAACCTACATAAATAATCCTATTAAATAAAAGCGAAGTCATGAAAAATTGCCAATTAAACTAAAAAATTTGTTGTTCCAAATTGATTATAAAGCCCAAACATATGAATGCAAAATCAAATCTACAACATACCAACTGAAGAATTCCTGAAGCTGAAAATTAGATGAGCAGAAAAACTCTCCGATTCAAATTTAAAAAAATAATAACTGCAGCATCAAATATGATATAACAGCCATTATCAAAATGAGAAACATATAAAAGAAATTATGCCTAATTAAACCCAAGCATTGCGTGGCCACGTGGCGGTATGAGAGCATTTGTAGGGGATTAGATGAGAAGATTTTAAGTATTTTTCCCTACGATATCTCTTACAGGGTGTTTGTGCCACATGTCATACTATTAGTGGTTGCATTTAATCAGCATTTATGAAAGGGAAGGGGTCTGCTCATGATGGCAATAAAAACGCCGAAACGACATATAAGGAGCTATAATAAGTTTAGATCACAGACCCAATAAAACAGATAAACCACCACAATCTCATGAGGGGAGTGTTGAATCTCTACTGGAGTCTTGACACTCTACTAGTGATATCTTATGTAGTATATGATAACTAATGCTGCTCTTATATCATCAGAATTTGTAAAGTAGATCTATAAACATGTACAGTAGGGAGCTATTAATGGACTCCAAAATGTTCTCAATGCTTACAAGTTACATCTAGCACCATGTGGAAGTTGTGGTGGACACTTTAAAAACTATCTAAAGATTTTTGGTTAAATTACAATCACCTCCCCTGAGATTGGTGAAATTTCAGAAACATCCCTTATTGCTTCTGAAATCACACTACCCTCCCATGTCAAGCTCATCATATTAACTCTGTTAACTAATGATACTCTTTTCCAATTTTACCCTTATTACTTGAGGAAACACGTATCTACAGCTTAGTTTGAAAGCTGGACAAGAAAAAAAGAAGGTCACAAGCCACCACGTGTCCCCTTTAACACCCACTAATTGTGGTTAAGATTCACTCAAGTCTAGGATTCATCCATCTAACCTTGGTTTTTATTAAAAAAATAATACCTGAGGTTGATTATGCTTAACCACAATTAAAGCGGGCTCTACAAGCCGTCACGTGTTCCCTTTAACATCCACTAATTGTAGTTAAGATTCACTCACCCGTAGGATTTATCCATATAACATTGGTTAAGAAAAAAATATTATCCTTAGGTTAATTATGTTTAATCACAAGTAAAGGGTATCTATAAACCGTCACGTGCCACTTTTAATACCCACTAACTATGCTTAACATTCACTCACTCCTAGAGTTCATCTATCTAACATTGGCTTTTTGAAAAAAAAAATTATATATACATATATATATGTAGGACTTTGCTACTAAGACCCCATTAGCGCTGAGACCAACGAGACCAGGCTCTAAGAGCATTGGATTTCAGGTGGGGCCCATTACACATGGTAGGCTCCACCTGAAATCCCAAGCTCTTAGATCATGGTATAAGTGGTCTCGGCCCTAATGGGGTCCCAGAAGCTTTATCCATATATATATATATATATATACACCTTAAGTTGATACTATTAACCTTGGTTTTGGAAATATATATTAACCCTCAGTTAATATTATTAGTTGACTTTGTCTTTAAGAAGTGTAATTTAGACATTTTAAAATGTTTAAATGATGACATCTTCAAGGTCCATCCATGTAAGAAACGGAAAAATAATATAAGGGAGTATCTGTTATAGGCAACCAAAGTTAAGGGGAGGGAAATATATTCTCATAAAGAAGAGGGGAGGTTTCTGAAATTTCACCAAACCTCAAGGGAGGTGAGTGTAACTTACCCTAGAATATTTCAATCTAAGACTCAGAAAGGCAGTAAACATTGATTACCAACCAACTTAAAGGTCAAACCATCCAAAGATGCAGAAAGAAACACCCCTAATGAGTTCACACATGGAGTATATTAATGTTGGGTACATTCAAAAAAGAAAATCAAAAAATTTAGAGCTAGTTCCTTATGGAGCAAATAGAAATTACCAAGCATGAAAGAAACAAAAAACAACCTGAGAAGTAAATTTCCAACTCAGTAAAAGAGTTACATAAAAGCTCTTCAATGACAAAATATGCAAATCGAAACTGAATTGTTGAAGAATAGCACAAATACAAAATAGTAAACTGTCCACGGTTAAATAAAAAGAGAGAACACAATACCACTGATGTGCTCTAGCCCACGTGCGGAAATCTGGTCACAATATTAGAAAGCAATGGCAATAAAGGATACTTTTTAATCTCAACAAACTTGGGAACATAATATGGACAAATTTAAACTTAAGAAATAAATTTAAAGTTCCAGGATACTTCAAATTAGTTATGGAACAGGGATATAATAAAAAAAGATTGTAGTGCGTTTTTTATGGCATCCCAAGGTAAATAACCGACAAAAGCTCAACCAATTCTCCCACCATTGGATTCAAAACTCTAGTCCCAATTGTTACCTGCAGGAAAAAAGGGGGGTTGCTCGATTAAGAGAAAATTTCGGATTAGAGAAAGTTTAAAAAATTCACATCTGGAATACTTGAATCCAAGCTTTTGGAGATGTGTTGTGTTCATTTCTCCCGATATCTATTCCATGCTGATTTGTTTTTCACGAGCCTGGTTTGCTTTCATTTAGAGAGAGGGATGTGTTATGTTCATTTCTCCCTATAACCTGATTGTGTTTCTATTCCATGCTCATTTGCATCCACGAATGACCCACATTTCCCATGCGACAAGTACCCCGACTACACTTATGTTCAAACATCTGATTATTTGCATATCACAAAACAAACCTCAAATTAAAACAAGGCAGAAATGTTCTCAAGTGTTAAGAATTAAAAAAATGAAAGAATTTCAATTTCAGGCAAGTAAAGAGCTACAAGCACAAAGGAATATAAACTATACCTCAATCAAATCAAATGTGCAAAATATAATCTCATTACTCGGTGATTTGAACTTTCATATGCTATCTCAAAGCAAATTAAACCCAAATGAATACCATTCTAAAAAACAACAACAACAAAAGAAACTCGAACAAAAAAGGACTAAAACGACGGTTTATGGCCGTCGAACAGCCTGTCCTAAAAAAAAACCTGTCTTTTAAGTAAACGACAGCCTGAACTCGTCATTTTTACTGAGAAAAAACGATAGTCTGGGGCCGTTGTTTATTTAAGTCATAAACGACGGTCATTAACATCCATTATTCCCATAATATTCATATAAAAATCCTTTTTATTAAAAAAGGACGGTCTTTTATCACTTGGGCATGGGGCACTGGCAATCGCCCTGGGTAGCAATGCAATGGAGTAAATACTTCTGTAATTGCAGAATTAGACATCAATTCGCAGTTTAAGCTTCATAGCTTCTACTGATTGGGATGTTAAAAAACCATTTTTAAGAATATTTCGAGAGAGGTGGTCTGGTTTGCTTTGGATCTCACTTTCGAAGCAAATTCGAGAAACCCAGATCAAATTCTGAATGTAGATATCACCATTACATCTCCATTAAAGCCCTCTCAATTAAAATCAACTAGCAGGGGAAAAAACCCATCTAGCCATACAAGAGCTTGGAGTTTTGAACTGTTGAGCCAAGTAAAAATTCCAGAAAAATAAAACATTAGAGGAAAAGGAAAAGGAAAGAGAAAAGAACCAAAAAATTCACAAATCGTATCGTGGTTTTTAGGGATCCCCAGATTGTTGTTTCGGAGAACTCAAAGGAAACAGAGGCAAAAGCTCAGGTGGCTCTGACCCTCGTGGAGTACTCAATGGTGACCGGTGCAAATAAAACCCCTTTTCAGCTATTGCTTGCTCTTGTAGAACTAGAGATTTACAAGAGGGGAAACAGAAAAGAGATATGGAGGAGAATACCAGATCGGATGAGCTAGAGGAAGGCTCTAGTGAGGTACGATCTAGCCAGAGGTATTCTCCAGTTCTACCAAACTGACAACAGAGGAACGAAAACACTTAATTTAAATAGAAGAAGAATAGAGAAAGTGGGAATATCAAATGGAAAACAGTGAAATGGCCCTTGCCAACGATCTGGTAAAATGATTAAAAGAATGAGAATCCACCGCTGGTGAGGGTGGTCACCGGCATGGCTAGAATCTAAACACAGAAACCAGAGAAAGGGGGAATCGAGAGATATAAATAGAGTTACCTTGGCCTGACCGGAGAGGGGAAGATTTCAGCAGCCGTAACCCCTATGGAGAGGGGAAGATTTCAGCAGCCGGTGAGGAGAGTTGCGAGATAGGGAGAGAGAACTAAACCACGTAGAAGAGATTGTAGATATTTTGCCCTAACCGTATCCCTCCTTCTGTGAATCGAAAATAAAACGGAGACGATGGGAAACTGCAGGGTTTTGTTCTGTATCCATTGCTGCTGATGCTGCAACTGCACCCTCCATTACGATCATCTTCAACCTCCAACTGCACCCTCCATCGTTCGTCGTCGTCGTCTCTCTCTCTCCCCGTGAATAAGAGGCTTTTGCTCCTCTCTCTTTCTCTCTCCCTCTCTGCGCAAGAGTTGGGGTTTCATTTTCCGCATTCATTTTTCATGAACAGGTTTCCTCTTTTAATAAAACCAAGTTATTTGTGTCCAATTGAACTGAAGTGTCGCTACAACGGCTCTTTTTGTTTTTTTTTTTAGTAATAAATCTAAAACGATTTTATAATAAAGTTAAAAATTATTTTTTTTATGTTTTTTGGGGAGGGGTGGAGGGACAAACATCGTTTGACTACATACCCATACCCATACCCATGAGCAAATGAAAGAAAGAGCGAAAGAAAATGTCAAGCAGAATAAAGGAGCTGAGAGAGTGGAAGAGTCGAAAAGGATTCCATTGCTAAGACTTGAGAACCAGAGTTTGGATTCTGTTCTCAACTTCTACCAAATAACGATTACATTTATCTACAGTTTCCTCTTTAATGTTCGGACATGGCGCTGAAATCCTTGACCCGATCCATCAAGCAACACATTTTGTATCGAGTAGGCTTCTTAGATTGAATTTGAGGAATTTATGACCGGGTTAAAGTTAATCTGATTTGAATGGCCTATTGCTGTTTCTGGCAAACTATTAAGATTCGATCCGGGTCGGTCAAGGATACAAAACGAATAAATCAACAATTGTGGTGACACTGAGAAAGTGTGAATGGGAGCATAAGCCAACACTTTGCATCGTTCTGTTAAGAAGCAGTAATATATAACTATATAGTAACAATTTCATATAGTTGTAATGCTTTCATAAGGAAAATTTCAAGGAAAATATTGGGCAATATATGAAAAAATAACTTTACAAAATTTTAAAATAATTGTATTCCATATATTAAATATTTATTTCAAAAAAATTCAAAATGCCACAAATGTTGTGTGAATCAATTGTTCCCGAAATAGTCATGGATTATTAAGGATTTTTTGGGAAAAAAAGGGAAAACTTTGTTTCTATGAAGCACGAACAAACTGTTGACTTAGTAGGAAGCAAGAGTTGTGCTGGGGTGCCTGAAGGGTCGGGTATTTGTGACAAGCATCTAAGATACCCAGGGAGTTAGCTGTTGCTAATAATTAGTACATGGCACACGGACTATTCCGTCTTTGGATGGGTTCCTTTCTCATTAGAGTCTATGGTTCAAAACTTTCGGGCAGAGAATTACGGTTGAAATAAGTCAATTAACAATTTGGAAAACATAATATATCAAACTGAAGGGTTTTTCAGAAGGTTTACCCTAATAAAAAACAAATAATTTGAATGATGTTTTTATATAAAAAAAAATCGATTATTTAGGGCGGATTTTTTAGGTAACGTCTCTCATCTTAAACCATCCTTACTCCTCTCCTTTCTAAACCAGCCCAGCAAAGCCCCCGTAGCATTTTCCTCTCTTCTATCTAAAAATAGCCATCTCTCTCTCTCTAAAATACACCACAAACAGACCCTCTCTCTCTAAAAAAAACCCCACTAATAGCCCTCCTCTTTCTCTTAGTTCCAAATCCAGCAAAACCCCATAACATGCCCCTTTCTTCTTCTAAACCATCCCAGCAAAGCCCTAATAGCAAACCCCTCTCTTCTATCTAAAAATAGCCCACATATCTCTCAAAAGAGCCACTATCTCTCTATAAAATACACCACAAACAAGTTAATTCTTTAAGTTCATTTTTCTATTATGTTATTTTACTTCGATGTTTCTATTGATTTCAGGTTCATGTGAGAAAAAATGAGATAAAACTGAAGATTTACAAACTTTAAACACTCATATAAACTTCAACCAAGCCAAAAGTGAAGAAAGGAGAAGAAAAAGACTCATATGAACCATTTCTAGCTATAGCTGGTCAATCTGTGATACAATTGAATCACATGGTATACACGCAAATTTTAAGCGTCTTTTGTTGGTTGACATCTTGAACCTTGCGGTCATATTACCTCTATTGTTGTTTGGAGTTTATTATTTTGTGTGAGAGACAATTCTTCTAATCCGAGTAAACCCGGACAGTTAATTACCTTTCCGATTTGGGGAAGAACCTTTGATTAAGAAGAAGAACTAGACAAAACCAATATTGAATAAACTTATATTTTTATTTATTCAAAGGGAATGCCCATATCTCATATAGGCGTTACAAGTGCCTCTTTGATGTCTTTGTATTTCAAAAACGAAGAGAGAATAGGGGTGGCCATTTTAGGAGGTTCACCTGGTATTCTCCATGTTAAAGGAGTCTTCTTCTTCAGCTGCTTGCTGTTGCTTGAAGGGGAGAAAAGAGCTATCTCTTTTCTTCGCTATACTTTTTGGGGGAATTTTCTTACTTTCTTCGTATGAGTTTCTTATGAGAAATCATATACATAAAGGTTTAAGAGAGTCCTTTTTGGTTTCTCTCTTTGACTTGTTTATTTTAGGGAAGTTAACATGAGCTCTCCTCTTAGAGGAGGTCAGCTCATGGGTCTCCCTTATCTGGGAGACTCCTAAAGCCAAAAGAGAGTCCTTTTCTTTTAAAGAATCTTGTATCAGGTTTTCCCTTTTTGGGAAGAATCCTAGTACCATTCCAAAAGGGGAGGGAACATAATATCTTCTTCTCAAAAAGTGGCTCTTAAATCACACCATTTCCTAGGATCTAAGACAAAGTCCTAATCCTTTCATGATTATGGGGTGTCGTGTGAAATTCCATAAGATTTTAAAAGAGAGGGATCCTTATCTTGGGATCCCCACAGTTTAGGAGAATCCCCCTTTGAGATTCTCTAGGATGTGGCAGTCAACTATTGACTGTCATTTTGATCCGTGAGATTTAATCTCATGGACACATGTCAGTCTCTCGGAGCCTGACACCTAAATGGTTGGATCCGTAAGATTTACCCTCACGGATCAGACATGTGCTAGCTTTCTTGGAGGCTGGCACTTAGCCGAGTTGGATCTATGAGATTTGTCCTCACGGATCAAATATGTATCAACTTCTCAGAAGCTGATATTTAAAAGGTGGATCTGTGAGGTTTATCCTCATGGATCTAGACACATGTCAGCCTCTCAGAGGCTGGATCCATAAGGTTTATCCTCTCAAACCGGACACGTGTCTGCCTCTCGGAGGCTGACACTTAGGGATGTATCCGTTATGTCTTATCCTCACAGGTCATTCCCTGCCATGCTTACTGGCATGATGGCCACTCATCAGCATTTAATGCTAACAGCTAAAAGGACTGTGCGTGTGATAGGCACGTGCAAATCCAAACCGTCTCTCTGAGAGACTATGATTAGGTGTGTGCCTTTGCATATACACCTGGGCAATGGACGATGAGATTTCACTGCCCACACATGCGATCTGGAAACACCTGATGGAGGGCATTTACCAAATTAAAGTTACCACCAGATTCAAGACTCTTCTGACTTTGCATGGGCGATCAAATGCATTAAGAAGGAATGCATGAGATCGTGGGAGTGTGATTTCACTATAGCCCAAATTTGAAAGGAGGCTTAGTATCGAGGGGTGTCAATGGGTCGAGTTGGCTTGAGCTTGGAGTCTAAAGCCCGTGGCCCATTTCGATAGGCTACTAACCGGGCTTAGCCCTACTATCCCGGCCCATTTAATTTATAGGTAAAATTGCACATTATTTGTTAGAGGGGACGACCCAGCCCATCCCAACCAAATCCGGCCCGACCCAACCCGGTCTGATTAATAAATTGGTTGACCCAACCGTTTATTAATTGGGCCTGAATTCGGCCCTTTGAAACCCCTATTAGTAACTGACTTCAGATGGTCGAAGTGAGTCACACTCCGAGGTAAGCAAATCGCACTGCAAATTACTGCAAATTACTTATTAAAATTATAAAAAAACTTTATAAACTTGAGACTACCTTGGCCTACAAAATGTTTAGACCAACTAATTGATTCCATAAGGCCTAATCCTCATCCCAATTCCCACCTAGCACAATCCCATATCCACGTAGTAAAATTTTATTTGGAGAGCTATGTTTCCATACATCGAGCATGGAACTGGTGGAAAATGTTCAAAAATGAAAAACTCAAGCAAGCTCCAAAACCCGAGCCCATGACAAACTGGCAATATTGCAAAGGCTAAGAAATCACAATCCATAAGTGCATAAATTAACCACTCATGATATATCATATTCCAAATAGTCATGAAAACTTGAAGTGCGTCCTTAGATTGGGTACTCAACCGAAATAGAAACCTGGCACACGATTTTCGACACCTCCACAATGGGTCAAGATCAACTCCGATGGAGTTGTAGATTTGAATGGAGAGACTACACGGAAACTTTTCTTAGTCGGGAGGAGCCCGAGTTTTGTGCCTCCTGGGTTGTAAGTGCTATCTTCCAATAAAAAAAGTACATTCCTCAAAAAAAGCACATCAATGTAAACTTTCTCATTTCTCATACGTTTTGAATTGAATGAATGATTAGGGTAGATATAAATTAAGAGATTTAAAAGGAAAAATAAATTAGGCAATTTAGAAGGATTTAAGATTTAAAAGAGTTTTTCTTAGAGGTGGGGAGATGTTTAACATTGAGGAATTTAAGAGATAAATAGACTTTGACTCTAAAAAATCATTTGAGAGGGGGAGTGCTTTAATTGGATAAATCGAGGGAGGGGAGTTTAAGAAGGCTCTAAAGTTGCCAAGTGTCCACTAACCATCTCTCGGTCCTACTCTCTCCTCCTACAGAGATCTCTGGTTCGAACCCTCTTCTTTCTCTTCACTTCTCTCCATTCCAACAACCAAGCCTTACATTTCCTCTCCCAATTCCACCATTTCCGTTTACATCGAGAGAATAGAGACATCTCTTCAACAAATCCTTTTTCCAACCCATGAAACCGAGTCCAAGACCGAGTCGGCCGATTTGCAGAATCCAAGTCTGGAAATGGTGAAATGCGATTTGTACAAGGGACCAAGGGTACGTGGGTGAAAGACTGAGTATTCAATCTATGAACCGGGTTCTTGTCCTTATGTGGATGAGGGTTTTAGCTGCCAAAGCAATGGAAGGCGTGACTCCGAGTATCTAAAATGGAGATGGAAGCCCATGGTTGCAATCTTCCCATGTAAGTGAAATGGGTTTAATGGCTTCTTTATTTATTTGGTTTTACTCGTTATCATTTCTATTTCCCAAGTATTCTTTCTCAGTGTTATTGGTAACTACTTGTCACGCCCCAAAATCTATACACAATAATACTAATATTTGTATAAATATCAAGGCGTGAACCGGAAACAAAATTCCAATATCAATGGAAATTAAAATAATTTAATACTCCATTAAACAGATTTAAATAAACAGCATTCACTAAAAGACTCAATAACATGAGTTCTCCCAAAAACTAAATCATCCAAAGATTTCATATAGTTTACCTCACTATAGTTCTCACACTCTAACAGAGAAGAAAACTTTAAGGTTGGTCTCACTTGCTCAAACGAGAGTAATTCCTATTCTTTTTAATTACCACCTGAAAAAGAGAAATCAACAAGGGTGAGCCCACAGCTCAACAAGAAAATACACTATAATTTAAATGCATTAACAATTCATATGATAAGATGACTAACAAATTATGCATATTATTTAATTAAGTCTTTACTTAAGGTTCAGTCCAGTCAATAGGGGTCTTACACAACTTACCCTATTGATCAAGGGAATCTTTGGGGTCTCACACAGCTTACCCTATCCCTTGGGTCTCACACAGTTCACCCATCTGAGAATTGAGTGTCTTACACAACTCAACTCAATCCTCTGTTTCTGGGTAGGTACTCTACACCACCCTGAAACAATCATTGGGTAGTACCCAACATCACCCTATGATCAATTTAAGGAGGTTTTACACAATTTACTCATTGAATAACCCTTAACCAAGGTTAAAACAATGTTTATTGAATCTCCATTATTTTAGAAAATGAATACCAACTATTATCAAAATATAACAAAACATTAAATGACAGTTGTAATAGTCAACATCATAATTCATAATTAAAATTTACAATTAATATCTAGGCAGACATAACATACCTTATTTCAAAAGGGGTTTCAATTGTGTTTCTGCAACTGAAACTTTAATTATAAATATCACATATTTATAACCCTACAAATTCTCAATTTCCCATGGTAATGGGGTTCAGGGTTTCACAAACCCCCAAGGGCTTGGAAAAACCCTTTTTTTTATGCTAGTGAGTTTAGTAAAACCCTTATACTAGCATAAAAGAGTTCAGTTACTAACCAATTGGTTAGTAACTAATTAGTTAAGTTTGTTAGGGGTATCTTTCAACCACCCAACAAATTAACTAAAAAAATATAAGTCACGTTACTAACAAATTATTTAGTAACTAATTATTTAAATTTGCTAGAGGTATCTTTCAACCATCTAACCAAACTAAGTAATTAGTTATAAAGGAATCTCAGCAAACCAATATTCCCACACTCAAATAATATACATTTAATTAAAATATCTTAAGAAAATTAATGTGAAAAATATCCCTTTTTCCCGTTTTTGATTTTCAACTAAGATTTTGACCCACAAAAATACTGATTTTGGGAAACTTTCTTCACGAAAGTTGTAGATCTTTTCGAGCTCTTCGAAACGATGTACTATCGGACCAAAATCGGACTTAATGTCATAAAGTTATGACCCAAATACCGAAACTGGATAAATCTCATTTAAATTAACTCAATTCCAAAAATTACTAATTTTAATCTCCTAGATCTCTTATATTTTCTTCCATAAAATATAATATATTATTATATATTTATTAAAATCACCCATAACATATTTAATGAATCAAAATAATACCTGTATAAAATATTATCCGATCTAGCATATTTTCATACACATATTTATTAACAAAAGAAGAAAAAACACATTAAAATTATTATTGTGTGATCACAACACACCTTACATCTAAATTATAGAAATATTCACTGCCTCTAGATCTAATTTTGAGAAGAAGACGAGATTGATTGCTTATGAGAGATTTGCTGCTATCCCGGATGATCCAAAACTTCGAGATCCGTTCTCTACGAGCATTCAGCGATCTCCAAACCCTACGGCCGTTCTCCCTCTCCTCCAAAAGTACGTATCTCAGCTTCCTAAATCAGGTTTAGCAAAATATCACTATTAGGTTAAATAATTTTATTTATATAAACTCTATTAGAGAATTACTAATATACCCCACTAACAACTGTTTGTTATAACCTAGATTTAATTAATTCAACTTATTAAATAAATCATTGGTTCGCCCTACCCACCAAGGTTAGTCATATGATCAAACCACAAAAATCAATTACTAAATTACCCTCAGGGTATCATTTACCAATTAACCCCTGGGTGTATTTAATTTAAATTAGGGTCATTACATTACTATTGAATGGGATGGAAATTATTGTGTTTCTGGAATTTCCTGCATTCTCTGAATTTGGGGCAATGTGGAATATAATTAGGATCTGGAGGTCTCGTCTTTGATTTTTTTTCCCCAATATCGGATGAAAATCTTTAATATGCTTATATGGATTTTAGTTTGTTCATTGCAAATCGGGTAAAATTATGCTTGAGTTTTCTGTGTTTCAACTTCATATGGGTTGTCTCAAGGACATTGAAGCAGATACCAGATTGTGGCAACACAAAGTTTGTGTAGATTTCATAGTGTCTTCCATGATTTACAGAGTTGTATGTGATGTCAACTTGATATCGTTGCCTAGTTAAGATGTCATCCAAATCTGCTCAACCATCTCTTATTGGTCGATGTCATTTCAGGACTTACTCTGCGGAAATTGCGCACAATGTCCTCTACCTGGAAGAGAAAGGACATTGTTGAGCATGTTGCATAGCTTGATGTTGTGTTACCAACAAACTAGCTAGGTTGCGCAGCCAGAAAGATGAGTGAGACTCAGAGCAATTTTGCTTGGTTTTTGGTACTAAAATTGGTATTGTTGCTTAACTAGTTCAATTGTTATGTTTTTTGACATACAACATACTCAAGCTCTTTTTTTTTCCAACCATTTCAAATCCGTTGTTTTAAAGAATATTTTACCCATACTTTCTCTTGGTTTTCTTACTTTCAATTTGGTTTCTCGGAAACCAAACTCATGAAAACCCAATCTTCTTCTGATGATCTCTTTGCCATCATCTGGGTCCACTCGAGCCCCTTTCCATCCCTGTGGTCGTTTCTATTTTCTTTACTTGAAATTCTTATATTCTTGATGGTGGGTGCAACATCCCTTCTGTTTCCCATAATTGATGTATTTTTCTATTAATTCTCTTTCACCAATTGTGTCGCACCAATCTAAACCCAACATCCACGTCCTTGTAGTAACCGTACTTAACAGTACGTGTCCGCTCCCACTTCATCTCTCCATCCCCTCACAGGACAGTAGTAAAACCAAGAAATTGCTATGGCGGAGTGGTTTACCTGTATTTGTTGAATGCTATTGATCTGGTGAAGAAAGATGAATCAAATATAAGGCCATGCCCAAAACTTATCGTGGGAACTTTGCTGAAAATAAGGTCACATTCATTAATGGAGAGCAGAAAAATATATTTTCATGATCCAAGCATGTCCCACATCTGAATTTGGGGACCCATGCATTCCGTGCTACCCTAAACTCTAATGTCGAAATAATCGAAGGTGGAAGTGTTTATTGCGTATTGGTCTTGCAATGGAAAGGGGGTTTAGTTCTGCCTCCTGAACCATGGATTTCTTATGGGAAAGCAAAGGAGTTTTATAGAGTACAATCTCAAAGGAATTTGCCAGACCTCGCCCATGAAGAGGTGGGGGGGGTTCTCTCACCACCCACGTGCTACATATAGAATGTTGGTCTACATCTCTGACATTTTAGCCAAATCAATATGGTGGAAAAAATAGGATGTCTCATAGCTAAACCCTCTTCTTCGATAATAGTTCGGGTTCGTAAATCAAATATAGTAATAATAAACATATAGTAGAAATAAGGAAGTGTATGAGTATCATGTAAATCAAATAGTCACAACAATGCTATAAAAAAAACCAGTCACGGGAGATCATTAGGAGTCTGTGTGGCATTGGGGTCCGTAGCAGGTGTCAATCTGGAGGGAATCTGTGAGCCGGCATGCGTATGGGACATCCAGTCCTCAAACACCTTCATCCGGGTGTTCATGGCACTCATCTCAGCCTGCATTTCATCTGCATTAGCCACCAATTTTTGGTTCAACTTAGCTAATTCTTCGACCCTCCTCTAGTGGTCAGCATTCGGAGCTCAAAACTGAGTAGGTTTAACATCCAGTCCATGTGTACAAACTTGCCCATGCGTTTCCGGACCCATTACCTGGGTGAAGAGCTCTTTCCGAGCAGTGCTACTCATAGTGCACTCCGGATGCTGACTGACTAGCTCATCCATTTGTGTCCGTATACACAAAATACTGTTTTTTTTTTTTTTTGGAAGGTAAGCTGGGGTTAGGCGGACCCCGACCCGATATATAAAAGAAGAAGAATTACAATCTTAGGAATTTACAGCCCACTCTATCCTTCTCAAGAATAGAAGAAAGGACAGAGGGGAATTCACTAGGGATAAGAACTATAGAAGAGATAGAAGTACAAAATTTTGCCAAAAAATCAGTTCCTGCGTTGCTTTCTCGCCATATATGATGAATGGTGAATGAGGAAAAATCTACCAAGAGGTGTTTGCAGTAAGCTATGAGGTTACTTAAAGTCCAAGGGGGTTCAAGCGAAGAGGAGAGAAGTCTGGTAGCTTGTAAGGAGTCAGAATCAATTATGAGGTTTTGAACTCCATAATCCTTTGCAATTTCTAGACCACGCGCGATTGCCATGATTTCTAACTTGAGAATATCCGATTCTTCTATCCCGGTAGCAAAGGCAACCAAGGGATCGCCTCTGTGGTTCCGTATGATACCCCCAAAACCTGCTCCTCCAGCTCTGACGGATCCGTCACTGTTAAGGACCCAATGATCAAATGGTGGTGGTGACCAGGTATACCACAGCTGGGGCTTATGAAAGTAGCGAGGGAAGAGCTGCCATTTTGAAAGAAAAGTTCTGTTGCAGTCCGTGTCTTCCACTTGATCAGTTGAGGCGCTGATCTTGAATCTAGTGTCTGTGATGATGCTGTGAAGAACTTGCTCAGGGTGTTTGGAAGAGTTCATGAAAATTCTGCTGTTTCGTTCAGCCCAGATGTGATATATGGTGGCACAAAACGCAACTCGTTTGATATTCTGGATTAGATTTAGACCATGGAATTGCCGCCCATTCAACCTCACGGTCTCAAGGGAGAATCAAGTGAGAGGGGTAACCGCAGAGCTGTAAAACATGTTTCCAAATCTGATAGGGGAAGCTGCATGCAAAAAAAATATGTGCTGTATTTTCCGTTGAAGCCCAGCAAAATACACATCTTGAGCGAGTTAAGATGTTGAGCCTTAAAAGGCGATCCTGAGTTTGGAGGCTATTCGAGAGCGCTAGCCAGGAGATAACAGATTGATTACAATTTAAGAATAAAGATGGGTTTGTCTTCTAACACTGGTAGAAGGACTCAGGCAATGTTTCGCCGTTAGGTAGTGCCTTTTTAAGTAACTCAAGTAACATGGTGAATGATTTTTTTCTCCATCCATTCAGATACTTAATGTGAAATAACTGAACAATAAAAGCAAGTTTACTAAATTTCATACAATCGGGGTATAACTCCTGATCGGCATCTTCCACCAACCGATAGAATTTAGCTGCATCCGCATTAGGGCTCTCTAGCATTTCACTTGTACCATCTTCAGTACGTGTGGGAAATCGTTTCGATGCAATCCGAGGTCATTTGCCCGATTTGGGCACCGAGAGGATCGAAATCCATACATAGAAAGTATACCTCGGACTAAACCTACAAACGCGCACAAAATCTAAACCTGTGATCACATTTCGATGCCATTTCTTCTAACGCGTGTATTTTAATCCAACCTAAGTGTGAGAATTCGTTTCGATGGAATTCGAGTTCGTTTGCCCAATTTGGGCACCGAGAGGCCGAAATCCATACTAAGAAAGTATACTTTGGCCTAAACGTAAAAAAGTGCACCAATTTCAAACCGGGGGTCGGATTTTGATGTCGTTTCTTCTAACCAATGCATTTCGACCAAACGTAAATGTGGGAACTCGTTTTGATGGAATCCGAGGTCATTTGCTCGATTTGGGCACCGAGAGGATCGAAATCCATACATAGAAAGTATACCTCGGACTAAACCTACAAGCGCGCACAAAATCTAAACCTGTGATCGCATTTCGATGCCATTTTGATCCAACCTAAGTGTAAGAATTCATTTCGATGGAATTCGAGGTCGTTTGCCCAATTTGGGCACCGAGAGGCCGAAATCCATACTAAGAAAGTATACTTTGGCCAAAACGTAAAAAAGTGCACCAATTCCAAACCGGAGGTCGGATTTTGATGTCATTTCTTCTAACGCCTGTATTTCGACCAAATCTGAGTGTGGGGATTCGTTTCGATGGAATCTGAAGTCGTTTCCCCGATTTGGGCACCGAGAGGTTTGAAATCAATACTTAGAAAGTATACTTCGGCCAAAACATACAAACGTGCACCAAATCCAAACCGGGGGTCAGATTTCGATGCTGTTTCTTCTAATGCGGGTATTTCGACCCAACCTAAGCGTGGGAATTCGATTCGATGGAATCCGAGGTCTTTTGCCCGATTGGCGCACTGAGAGGCCGAAATGATTACTTAGAAAGTATACTTCGGCATAAATGTAAAAAAGCGCTCCGATTCAAAACCTGGGGTCGAATTTCAATGCCGTTTCCTCTAATTCCTGTATTTCGACCAAACCTGAGTGTGAGAATTCGTTTCGATGGAATCCGAGGTCGTTTCTCAAATTTGGGCATCGAGAGGCTCGAAATCCGTACTTAGAAACTATCTTTTGGCCTAAACCTACAAACACTTACCAAATCAAAATCGGGGGTCAGATTTCGAGGTCGTTTCTTCTAACGCGTGTATTTCGACCCAACTTAAGTGTAGGAAATCGTTTCGATGGAATCCGAGGTCGTTTGCCTAATTTGGGCACCAAGAGGCTCGAAATCCATACTTAGAAAGTTTACTTTGGCTTAAACCTACAAATGCGCACCAAATCCAAAGTTGTGAATGGATTTTGATGTCATTTGTTCTAACATGTGTATTTAGACCAAACCAGAGTGTGGAAATTCGTTTTGATGGAATTCGAGGTCATTTCCCCTATCTGGGGGTCGGATTTTGATGCTGTTTCTTCTAACGTGTGTATTTCGACCCAACCTAAGTGTGGGAAATCGTTTCGATGGAAGCCGAGGACATTTGCCCGGTTTGCGCACCTAGAGGCTCGAAAGCCATACTTAGAAAGTATACTTCTGCCTAAAACTACAAATGCGCACCAAATCCAAACCGGGGGTTCGATTTCGATGCTCGTTTCTTCTAACGCGTGTATTTCGACCCAACCTAAGTGTGGGAAATCGTTTCGATGGAATCCGAGGACATTTGCCCGATCTAGGCACCGAGAGGCTCGAAATCCGTACTTAGAAAGTATACTTCGGCCTAAACCTAAAACGCGCACAAAATCCAAACTTGGGATCGGATTTCGATGTAATTTGTTGTAACTTGTGTATTTTGATCCAATCTAAATGGGGGAATTCGTTTCGATAGAATCCGAGGTCATTTGCCCGATTTGGGCACCGAGAGGCTGAAAACCATACTTAGAAAGTATACTTTGCCCTAAACCTACAAATGCGAACCAAATCCAAACTGGGGGTTGGATTTTGATGCTATTTCCTCTAATGTGTGTATTTCAACCCAACCTAAGTGTGGGAAATCATTTCGATGGAATCTGAGGACATTTGCCCTGTTTGGGCACCGAGAGGCTCGAAAGCCATACTTAGAAAGTATACTTCTACCTAAAACTACAAATGCGCACCAAATCCAAACCAGGGGCTGGATTTCGATGCCGTTTCTTCTAACGCATGTATTTTGACCCAACCTAAGGGTGGGAAATTGTTTTGATGGAATCCGAGGTCGTTTGCCCGCTTTGGGGACTGAGAGGCTCAAAATCCCTACTTTGAAAGTATACTTCCGCTTAAACCTACAAATGCACACCAAATCCAAACCTGTGATTGGATTTCAATGTCATTTGTTCTAACATGTGTATTTCGACCAAACCTGAGTGTGGAAATTTGTTTCGATGGAATCCGAGGTCGTTTCCCTGATTTGGGCTCTGAGAGGTTCGCAATTCATACTTAGAAAGTATATTTTGGCCTAATCATACAAATGCACACCAAATCCTAACCTGGGGTCGTATTTCGATGTCGATTCTTCTAATGCAAGTATTTCAACCAAAGCTAAGTGTGGGAATTCGGTTCGATGGAATCCGATGTCGGTTGCCTGATTTGGGCACCTAGAGGCTCGAAATCCATACTTAGAAAGTATACCTCGGCCTAAATCTACAAATGCGAACAAAATCTAAATTTGTGATCGCATTTCGAAGTCATTTCTTCTAACACGTGTATTTAGATCCAACCTAAGTATGAGAATTCATTTCGATTGAATCCGAGGTTGTGTAGAGCCCTGGACCTTTTCACATTTAATGCATGACACTTTCGTTGCCATTTTTCCTTTAAAGAGGTATAATTAATAAATAAGGAAGAAATTGGAAATTCCAAAACTTCAGAAATGTTCATTTTTGAAGTACGAACCCAACGCAAGTTGAATCGTCAAAATCGGACGAACGAGTCAAAAGATATGGCCAAAACAGTCTGGACCTGCAGGCAATCGTAGCTCGGAAGGCACTAAGGACGTAGCTCTGATAACGTGCTCTGACAACGTGCTCTGATAAGGCACAGGCAACACATAGACAACGTACTCTGATAACGTATACGTTGTGCATCCGTTGTGCAACAGACAACGGGTACGTTGTACAGCTCACGACGGGCACGTTGTACATAAGACAACGGACAACGAGCTCAGCTATGCACAACACAACGTGACAACGGGTTCGGCACCCTTCACAGCACAACGTACTCGGCACTATTCACAGCACAACGTGTTCAGCACTATTCACAGCACAACGTGTTCGACACTATTCACAGCACAACGTGTTCGGCACTATTCACAGCACAACGTGTTTGGCACTATTCACAGCACAACGTGTTCAGCACTACTCACAGCACAACGTGCTCGGCACTATTCACAGCACAACGTGTTCGGCACTATTCACAGCACAACGTGTTTGGCACTATTCACAGCTCAACGTGTTCGGCACTCGTGTTTTTGCAGAAATTTCAGTAAGGGTATTATGGTCTTTTGGTCGGTTCACTCTTACCTTAAGAGTTTAACCCGAGCCTTTAGGGCTCATTCTCAACACTTAGAGGATTTGGGGGATTAGAAGAGAGGAGAAAGGGTTTCCTAAGCTAGGGTTTTGCTTTTGGAGAAGAATCAAAGGGGTTTTGAGACCCTAGATCACTTCAAGTCCGGTTTTTCTCCAAGATCACGGCTCAAGCACTCGTGGAGAGCGTTCCCCAAGCTAGGGCAGCACCTCACGGTCGTTTTTGGAAGGGGTTTCTTCCTCATTTCTTCAAGGTCGGTACTTCTTACTACCCTCCTAGTTATAGTTCCTCTTTTCCCTTTATTTCTTTTGATTTTCTTTCATTTACATATGTGCTATGAGATGGATGGTTGTGAATGGTGAATGGAGATGGAATGGGCGATTGGATGCCAAGGGTTGTGTTGTGATGATTAAAATGGGGAGGGCATTGTATTCATAATAAACACACCTTTATGATGTGAGTAAACTCACCTAGAAAAGCATGATTTAGGTTTAAATGAATAATGAATAATGAACACACCATGTTTGATGAAATGCCAAGGTGAATAAAATGAGTTGTAAATTAGGAAATGCATGCCTAATAAATTATGAATATTGCTAGGGCCTATGATAGTGTGTTTTCTTGCTTTCCCTAAATGATATGAATATTACATTGCTCAATCATTGATGTTATATGTGTTGTGAAATTACCCAAATGTCATATTTAAATTTAAATGCAAGTATGTACACGGTTCCCACGAGCACGGCATGCATGACATGATTTATCGAGGTTTTCAAAAACATGGTTAGAGGTGGGACATATCCTACGATATGTTTTACCTCGCTTTTCACAAGAAAACAAGAACCAACATTTCCACGAGGGGTCTCCCCTCACTCACAAGTGCATATCATGAAGAAGGGTCTCCCTTCCCTCGCAAGTACATACATATCATGAAGAAGGGTCTCCCTTCCCTCGCAAGTGTATTGCATAAAGAAGGGTCTCCCTTCCCTCTCAAGGCATCTCTCAAGCGCATCTCACAAGGATATCTCACAAGTGTATCTCACAAGTTACATGATTACAAGCAAGCACGCATGACATGACACGCACGACACGCTGGACAAGATCAAGTAAGACAAACACGACAAGCTTTCAAGTACGAAAAGATATTTCAAGCCAAGTCAAGTGCACGATGTTTTCAAGAGGTTTTATCGGCTCTCTATGAAATACAAGCATGATTATAAATTGCTTTACTTCCTTGTATGATATGAATTGTTTCCGTTTAACATATATGAATTGCTCCTGACTTATGTATTGCCATTTTTATGCTATGACTATTGGTTAGTATTTGGTACCCGCTGAGTATTCCATGCTCAACCGTACTTCTTATGTCGGCATGTTCTGAGGGAGCAGCTGCTCCTTTTGATGTCTGTGCTCCGAGCCCTTGGGTGGAGGAGGAGTACATCGAGGAACCTTTGGAGGAACCTCTAGTAGAGGGTTACCAGTAGGTGGTGTTAGATTCTGAGTGGATTGGCTGTGGGTGAGCATGAGTGATTATATCCATGTATTTTGGCGGGCATGTCCGCACTTTCTTTGTTTTGATTTCTTTGTATTAAACTTGGACCATGTGTATATACTTAGAGGTTGTTAGACTTCCGCTGTGTTTTATAGTTATGTTTCCGCTGTCATCCTCTATTGTATATGCTCTGTGGGTTTTTGCAGGTTGGTTTGTCAAGCAAGTCATGTAAGCCATGATTAGTCGTCCAAAGTTCACTCTAACTCCTAGGGTGGGTTTTGGGTCGCGACAGGTTGTTTGCTCGATTTGGGCACTGAGAGGCTAAAATCTATATTAAGAAAGTATAATTCGGCTTAAATGTAAAAATGCCCACCAATTCCAAACCGAGGGTCAGATTTCAATGTTTTGTATTCTAACGCTTGTATTTTGACCAAACCTGAGTGTGGGAATTCATTTCGATGGAATTCAAGATTGTTTCCCCGATTTGGGCATCGAGAGGCTCGAAAACCATACTTTGTAAACTTCGGCGTAAACCTACTAACGCGCACCAAATCCAAACCAGGGGTCGGATTACAATGCCGTTTCTTCTAACGTGTGTATTTCAACCCAACCTAAGTGTGGGAAATCATTTCATTGGAATCTGAGGTCATTTTCCCGATTTGGGCATCGAGAGGCTGGAAATCCATACTTAGTATACTTCGGCCTAAACCTAAAAACGCGCACAAAATCCAAACCTGTGATCGGATTTCAATGTCATTTGTTGTAACGCATGTATTTTGATCCAATCTAAATGTGGGAATTCATTTTGATAGAATCCAAGGTCGTTTGCTCGGTTTGGGCACCGAGAGGCCGAAATCCATAGTTAGAAAGTATACTTTGCCTTAAACCTACAAATGCGAACCAAATCCAAACTAGGGATCGAATTTCGATGCTATTTCTCCTAACACGTGTATTTTGACCCAACCTAAGTGTGGGAAATCGTTTTGATGGAATCCGAGGACAATTGCCCGGTTTGGGCACCGAGAGGCTCGAAAGCCATACTTAGAAAGTATACTTCTGCCTACAACAACAAATGCACACCAAATCCAAACTGGGGGTTGGATTTCGATGCCATTTCTTCTAACGCGTGCATTTCGACCCAATTTAAGTGTGGGAAAACGTTTCGATGGAATCCGAGGACATTTGCCCGATTTAGGCACCGAGAGGCTCAAATCCATACTTAGAAAGTATACTTCAGCCTAAACCTACAAACGCGCACAAAATCCAAACCTCTGATTGGATTTTGATGTCATTTGTTCTAACGAGTGTATTTCGATTCTATCTAAATGTGGGAATTCGTTTCGATGGAATTCGAGGTCGTTTGCCCGATTTAGGCACCGAGAGGATCGGAATCCATACTTAGAAAGTTTACTTTGGCCTAAACGTACAAATGCGCATCAAATCCAAACTGGGGGTCGGATTTCGATGCCATTTCTTCTAACGCGTGTATTTCGACCCAACCTAAGTGTGGGAAATCGTTTCGATGGAATCCAAGGTCATTTGCCCGATTTGGGCACCGAGAGGCTCGCAATCCATACTTAGAGAGTATACTTCGGCCTAAACCTACAAACGCGCAGAAAATCCAAACTTGTGATCGGGTTTTGATGTCATTTGTTCTAACACATGTATTTCAAGGCAATCTAAATGTGGGCATTCTTTTTGATGGAATCCGAGATCGTTTGCCCGATTTGAGCATTGAGATGCCGAAATCTATACTAAGAAAGTATACTTAGGCATAAATGTAAAAAAGCGCACCAATTCCAAACCGGGGGTTGGATTTCATTGTCGATTCTTCTAACACTTATATTTCTACCAAAACTGAGTAGGGGATTTCGTTTCGATGGAATCCAAGGTTGTTTCCTCGATTTGGACTCCGAGAGGCTCAAAATCCATACTTGGAAAGTAGACTTTGGCGTAAATCTACAAACGCGCAGAAAATTCAAACTTGTGATCTGATTTCGATGGCATTTTTTCTAATGTGTGTATTTTGATCCAATCTAAATGTGTGAATTCATTTCGATAGAATCCGAGGTCATTTGCCCGATTTTGGTACTAAGAGGGCGAAATCCATACTTAGAAACTATACTTCATCCTAAACGTAGAAAAGCACACCAATTCAAAACCGGTGGTTCGGATTTCGATGTTGTTTCTTCTAACGCATGTATTTTGACCAAACCTAAGTGTGGGAATTCGGTCTGAAGGAATCCGAGGTTGTTTGCCTGAATTAGGCCCCGAGAGGCTCGAAATCCGTACTTAGAAAGAAAGTATACTTCGGCATAAACCTACAAACTCACACCAAATCCAAACCTGTGATCGGATTTCGATGTCATTTGTTCTAACACGTGTATTTCGACCAAACTTGAGTTTTGAAATTCATTTCGATGGAATTCGAGGTCGTTTCCCTGATTTGGCCACCAAGAGGCTCGAAATCCATACTTCGAATGTATAGTTCGGCCTAAACCTACAAATGCGCACCAAATCCAAACTGGGGGTCGAATTTCGATTATGTTTCTTCTAACGCGTGTATTTTGGCAAAACCTAAGTGTGGGAAATCATTTCGATGGAATCCGAGGTCATTTGCCCGATTTGGGCATTCGAGAGGCTCGGAATCCATACTTAGAAAGTACACTTCAGCCTAAATCTACAAACGGGAACAAAATCCAAACCTGTCATCGAATTTCGATGTCATTTGTTCTAACGCTTGTATTTCGATCCAATCTAAATGTGGTAATTCGTTTCGATAGAATCCGAGGTCGTTTGCCTGAAATCCATACTTAGAAAGTATACTTCGGCCTCAAAGTAAAAAAGCACACCAATTCCAAACTGGGGGTTGGATTTCAATGTCGTTTTTTCTAACGCATGTATTTCGACCAAACCTAAGTGTGGGAATTCGGTTCGATGGAATCCGAGGTTGTTTGCCCTATTTGGGCATCGAGAGGCTCGAAATCCATACTTAGAATGTATACCTCGGCCTAAACATACTTACGTGCACAAAATCTAAACCTGTGATCGCATTTCGATGTCATTTCTTCTAACGCGTGTATTTCAATTCAAACTAAGTGTGCGAATTCATTTCAATGGAATCCGAAGTTTTTTGTCCGATTTTGGCACTGAGAGGCTGAAAACTTTATTAAGAAAGTATACTTCGGCCTAAACGTAAATAAGCCCGCCAATTCCAAACTGGGGGTCGCATTTCGATGTCGTTTCTTCTAACACCTGTATTTTGACCAAACCTAAGTGTGGGAATTCATTTCGATGTAATCCGAGATCGTATCCTCGATTTGGGCATCGAGAGGCTCGAAATCCATACGTAGAGTGTATACTTCGGCCAAAACCAATAAACGCGCACCAAATTCAAATCAAATCGGGGGTCGGATTTCGATGCCGTTTCTTCTAACACGTGTATATCAACCCAACCTAAGTGTGGGAAATCGTTTCGATGGAATTCAAGGTTGTTTGCCCGATTTGGGCACTGAGAGGCTCAAAATCCATACTTCGAAAGTATACTCTTCGGCTTAAACCTACAAACGCGTACAAAATCTGAACCTCTGATTAGATTTCGATGTCATTTGTTCTAACGAGTGTCAATCTAGATGTGGGAATTCGTTTTGATAGAATGCGTGGACGTTTGTCCGATTTGGGTACCGAGAGGCCGAAATCCATATTTAGAAAGTATACTTCGGCCTAAACCTACAAATGCGCACCAAATCCAAACCGAGGGTCGGATTTTGATGTCGTTTCTTCTAACGCGTGTATTTCAACCCAACCTACGTGTGGGAAATAGTTTCGATGGAATCCGAGGTCGTTTTCCCGATTCGGGCACCGAGAGGCTCGCAATCCGTACTTTGAAAGTATGGTTCGGCGTAAACCAACAAACGCGCACAAAATCCAAACCTCTGAATGGATTTCGGTGTCACTTCTTTTAACACGTGTATTTCGATCCAACTTAAGTGTGGGAATTAGTTTCGATGGAATCCGAAGTTTTTTGTCAGATTTGGGCATTGAGAGGCTGAAATGTATATTAAGAAAGTATACTTTGACCTAAACGTAAAAAAGCCCACCAATTCCAAACCGGGGGTTGGATTTCGATGTCGATTCTTCTAACGCCTGTATTTCGACCAAACCTAAGTGTGGGAATTCGTTTTGATGGAATCCAAGATCGTATCCCCGATTTCGGCACCGAGAGGCTCAAAATCCATACTTAAGTGTATACTTCGGCCTAAACCTACAAACGTGCACGAAATCTAAATCGGGGGTCAGATTTCGATGCCGTTTACCCAACCTAAGTGTGGGAAATCGTTTTGATGGAATTTGAAGTCGTTTGCCTGATTTGGGCACCGAGAGGCTCGAAGTTCATACTTTGAAAGTATACTTCGGCTTAAACCTACAAACGCGTACCAAATCGAAACATGTGATTGGATTTTGATGCCATTTGTTCTAACTCGTGTACTTCAACCAAACCTGAGTATGGAAATTTGGCTCGCTGGAATTTGAGGTCGTTTTCATGATTTGGGGATCAAGAGGCTCAAAATCCAAACTTAGAAAGTATACTTCGGCCTAAACTTACAAAAGCGAACAAAATCCAAACCGGGGTTCGGATTCCAATGCAGTTTCTTGTAAGACGTGTATTTTGACCCAACCTATGTGTGGGAAATCGTTTCGATGGAATTCGAGGACATTTGCCCGATTTGGGCACCGAGAGGCTTGAAATCCATAGTTAGAAATTATAATTCAAAGTAAACCTACAAACGCGTTCAAAATCCAAACATTAGATTGGATTTTGATGTCATTTGTGCTACCGAGTATATTTAGATCCAATCTAAATGTGGGAAATTGTTTCAATAGAATCCGAGATCGTTTGCACGATTTGGGCACCGAGAAGCCGAAATCCATACTTTGAAATTATACTTCGGCCTAAACCTACAAATGCGCACCAAATCCAAACTGGGGGTCGGATTTTGGTGCCGTATCATCTAACGCGTGTATTTCGACCCAACCTAAGTGTGGGAAATCGTTTCGATGGATTCCGAGGTCGTTTGCCCGATTTGGGCACCGAGAGGCTCGTAATCCATACTTTGAAAGTATACTTCGGCCTAAACCTACAAACACGCACAAAATCTAAACTACTGATTCGATTTCGTTGTCGTTTCTTCTGACGAGAGTATTTCGATCCAATCTTAATGTGGGAATTCGTTTTGATAGAATCCGAGGTCGTTTGCCTGATTTGGGCAGTGAGAGGCTCAGAATCCATACTTAGAAAGTATACTGCAGCCTAAATGTACAAATGCGCACCAAATCCAAGCCGGGGGTCGGATTTCAATGCCGTTTCTTCTAACGCGTATATTTTGACCCAACCTAAGTGTAGGAAATCGTTTCGATGGAATCCGAGGTCATTTTCCCGATTTGGGCACCGAGAGTGTCGGAATCCATACTTAGAAAGTATAGTTCGGCCTAAACATACAAACGCGTACAAAATCCAAACCTGTGATCGGATTTCGATGTCATTTGTTCTAACGCATGTATTTCGATCCAATCAAAATGTGGGAATTATTTTCGATAGAATCCGAGGTCGTGTGCCCGATTTGGGCACCGAGAGGCCTAAATCCATACTTAGAAAGTATACTTCGGACTAAACGTAAAGGAGCACACCAATTCAAAACCGGCGGTCGAATTTCGATGTCGTTTCTTGAAACGCATGTATTTTGACCAAACCTAAGTGTGGTAATTCGGTTTGATGGAATCCAAGGTTGTTTCCCTGATTTGAGCACAGAGAGGCCGAAATGTATATTAAGAAAGTATACTTCGACCTAAACGTGAAAAAGCCCACCAGTTCCAAACCAGGGGTCCGATTTCGATGTTGATTCTTCTAATGCTTGTATTTCAACGAAACCTGAATGTGGGATTTCGTTTTGATGGAATCCGACATCGTTTGCCCGATTTTTGCACTGAGAGGATCGAAATCCATACTTAGAGTGTATACTTCGACCTAAATCTACAAACACGCAAGAAATCTAAATTTGGGGTCGGATTTCGAGGCAGTTTCTTCTAAAGCGTGTATTTCGACCCAACCTAAGTGTGGGAAATCGTTTCGATGGAATCCAAGGTCGTTTGCCCAAGTTGGGCACTGAGGGGCTCGAAATCCATACTTTGAAAGTATACTTCGGCTTAAACCTACAAACGCGCACCAAATCCAAACCTGTGATCAGATTTCGATGTCATTTTTTTTAACACATGTATTTCGACCAAACCTGAGTGTGGAAATTAATTTTGATGTCGAGGTCGTTTCCCTGATTTGGGCACCGAGAGGCTTGAAATCCATACATAGAAAGTATACTTCGGCCTAAACCTACAAATGCGGACCAAATCCAAAACGGGGGTCCGATTTCAATGCCGTTTCTTCAAACGCGTGTATTTCGACCCAACCAAAGTGTGGGAAATCATTTCGATGGAATCCCAGGACATTTGCCCGATTTGGGCACCGAGAGGCTCGGAATCAATACTTAGAAAGTATACTTCGGCCTAAACCTACAATTTGCACCAAATCCAAACCGATGGTCGAATTTCGATGCCGTTTCTTCTATCAAGTGTATTTTGACCCAACCTAAGTGTGGGAAATTGTTTCGATGGAATCCGAGGTTGTTTACCCAATTTGGGCACCGTGAGGCTCGGAACATACTTGGAAAGTACACTTCGGCCTAAACCTACAAACGCACACAAAAGCCAAACCTGTGATCGGATTTTGATGTCATTTGTTCTAACACATGTATTTCAATCCAATCTAAATGTGGGAATTCGTTTCGATAGAATCCAAGGTCCCTCGCCCGATTTGGGCACCAAGAGGCCGAAATCCATAATTAAAAAGTGTACTTCGGCCTAAACATAACAAAGCACATCAATTCCAAACCGGGGGTTGGATTTCGATGTCGTTTCTTCTAGTGCATGTATTTTGACCAAACCTGAGTGTGGGAATTTGGTTCGATGGAATCCGAGGACATTTGCTCAATTTGGGTACTGAGAGGCTCGGAATCCGTACTTAGAAATTATACTTTGGCCTAAATCTACAAACGCGCTCAAAATCCAAACCTTTGATTGGATTTCGATGTCATTTGTTCTAACGAGTGTCAATCTAGATGTGGGAATTCATTTCGATAGAATGCAAGGACGTTTGCCCGATTTGGGCACCAAGAGGCCGAAATCCATATTTAGAAAGTATACTTCGGCTAAACCTACAAATGTGCATCAAATCCAAACCGGGGGTTGGATTTTGATGTCGTTTCTTCTAACACGTGTATTTCAACCCAGCCTAAATGCGGGAAATAGTTTCAATGGAATCCGAGGTTGTTTTCCCGATTCGGGCACCGAGAGGCTCGAAATCCGTACTTTGGAAGTATGCTTCGGCCTAAACCAACAAATGCGCACAAAATCCAAACCTCTGAATGGATTTCGGTGTCACTTCTTTTAACACGTGTATTTCGATCTAACCTAAGTGTGGGAATTAGTTTCGATGGAATCCGAAGTTTTTTGTCAGATTTGGGCATTGAGAGGCTGAAATGTATATTAAGAAAGTATACTTCGACCTAAACGTAAAAATGCCCACCAATTCCAAACCAGGGGTCGGATTTCGATGTCGATTCTTCTAACGCCTGTATTTTGACCAAACCTGAGTGTGGGAATTCGTTTCGATGGAATCCAAGATCGTATCCCCGATTTGAGCACCGAGAGGCTCGAAATCCATACTTAAGTGTATACTTCAGCCTAAACCTACAAACGTGCATGAAATCTAAATCGGGGGTCGGATTTCGATGCCGTTTCTTCTAACGCGTGTATTTCTACCCAACCTAAGTGTGGGAAATCATTTTGATGGAATCCGAGGTCGTTTGCCTAATTTGGGCACCGAGAGGCTCGAAGTTCATACTTTGAAAGTATACTTCGGCTTAAACCTACAAACGCGTACCAAATCGAAACATGTGATTGCATTTCGATGCCATTTGTTCTAACTCGTGTACTTCAACCAAACCTGAGTATGGAAATTTGGCTCGCTGGAATTTGAGGTCGTTTTCATGTTTTGGGGATCGAGAGGCTCAAAATCCATACTTAGAAAGTATACTTCGGCCTAAACTTACAAAAGCGAACAAAATCCAAACCGGGGTTCGGATTCCAATGCAGTTTCTTGTAAGACGTGTATTTCGACCCAACCTAAGTGTGGAAAATCGTTTCGATGGAATTCGAGGACATTTGCCCGATTTGGGCACCGAGAGCCTCGAAATCCATAGTTAGAAAATATAATTCAAAGTAAACCTACAAACGCGTTCAAAATCCAAACCTCAGATTGGATTTTGATGTCATTTGCGCTACCGAGTGTATTTAGATCCAATCTAAATGTGAGAATTTGTTTCAATAGAATCCGAGGTCGTTTGCACAATTTGGGCACCGAGAAGCCGAAATCCATACTTTGAAATTATACTTCGGCCTAAACCTACAAATGCGCACCAAATCCAAACTGGGGGTCCGATTTTGGTGCCGTATCCTCTAACGCGTGTATTTCGACCCAACCTAAGTGTGGGAAATCGTTTCGATGGATTCCGAGGTTGTTTGCCCGATTTGGGCACCGAGAGGCTCGTAATCCATACTTTGAAAGTATACTTCGGCCTAAACCTACAAACACGCACAAAATCCAAACCTCTGATTCTGTCGTTTCTTCTAACAAGAGTATTTCGATCCAATCTTAATGTGGGAATTCGTTTTGATAGAATCTGAGGTCGTTTGCCTGATTTGGGCAGTGAAAGGCTCGAAATCCATACTTGGAAAGTATTCTTTAGCCTAAACGTACAAATGCGCACCAAATCCAAACCGGGGGTCGTATTTCGATGCCGTTTCTTCTAACGCGTATATTTCGACCCAACCTAAGTGTGGGAAATCATTTCGATGGAATCCGAGGTCATTTTCCCGATTTGGGCACCGAGAGTGTCGAAATCAATACTTAGAAAGTATAGTTCGGCCTAAACATACAAACACGTACAAAATCCAAACCTGTGATCGGATTTCGATGTCATTTGTTCTAACGCATGTATTTCAATCCAATCAAAATGTGGGAATTATTTTCGATAGAATCCGAGGTCATGTCCCCGATTTGGGCACCGAGAGGCCTAAATCCATACTTAGAAAGTATACTTCGGCCTAAACGTAAAGAAGCACACCAATTCAAAACCGGCGGTCGGATTTCAATGTCGTTTCTTGAAACACATGTATATTGACCAAACCTAAGTATGGTAATTCGGTTTGATGGAATCCGAGGTTGTTTCCCTGATTTGGGCACAGAGAGGCCGAAATGTATATTAAGAAACTATACTTCGACCTAAACGTAAAAAGCCCACCAGTTCCAAACCAGGGGTCTGATTTCGATGTCGATTCTTCTAATGCTTGTATTTCGATGAAACCTAAATGTGGGATTTCGTTTTGATGGAATCCAACATCGTTTGCCCGAGTTTGGCACTGAGAGGATCGAAATCCATACTTAGAGTGTATACTTCGACCTAAACCTACAAACATGCAAGAAATCCAAATCTGGGGTCGGATTTCGAGGCTGTTTTTTCTAACGTGTGTATTTCTACCCAACCTAAGTGTGGGAAATCGTTTCGATGGAATCCGAGGTCGTGTGCCCAATTTGGGCACTGAGGGGCTCGAAATCCATACTTTGAAAGTATACTTCGGCTTAAACCTACAAACGCGCACCAAATCCAAACCTGTGATCGGATTTCGATGTCATTTGTTTTGACACATGTATTTCGACCAAACCTGAGTGTGGTAATTAATTTTGATGGAATTCGAGGCCGTTTCCCTGATTTGGGCACTGAGAGGCTTGAAATCCATACATAGAAAGTATACTTCGGCCTAAACCTACAAATACGGACCAAATCCAAACCGGGGGTCCGATTTCAATGTCGTTTCTTCAAACGCGTGTATTTCGACCCAACCAAAGTGTGGGAAATCATTTCGATGGAATCCCAGGACATTTGCCCGATTTGGGCACCGAGAGGCTTGGAATCAATACTTAGAAAGTATACTTCGGCCTAAACCTACAAATTCGCACCAAATCCAAACCGATGGTCGAATTTCGATGCCGTTTCTTCTATCAAGTTTATTTTGACCCAACCTAAGTGTGGGAAATTGTTTCGTTGGAATCCGAGGTCTTTTGCCCAATTTGGGCACCGTGAGGCTCGGAACATACTTGGAAAGTACACTTCGGCCTAAACCTACAAACGCGCACAAAAGCCAAACCTGTGATTGGATTTTGATGTCATTTGTTCTAACACATGTATTTCGATTCAATCTAAATGTGAGAATTCATTCCGATAGAATCCAAGGTCCCTCGCCTGATTTGGGCACCGAGAGGCCGAAATCCATAATTAGAAAGTATAATTCGGCCTAAACATAACAAAGCACATCAATTCCAAACCGGGGGTTGGATTTCGATGTCGTTTCTTCTAGTGCATGTATTTTGACCAAACCTGGGTGTGGGAATTTGGTTCGATGGAATCCGAGGACATTTGCTCAATTTGGGTACCGAGAGGCTCGGAATCCATACCTAGAAATTATACTCCGGCCTAAACCTAAAAACGCGCTCAAAATCCAAACCTCTGATTTGATTTCGATGTCATTTGTTCTAAAGAGTGTCAATCTAGATGTGGGAATTTGTTTTGATAGAATGCGAGGACGTTTGCCCGATTTAGGCATCGAGAGGCCGAAATCCATATTTAGAAAGTATACTTCGGCCTAAATCTACAAATGCGCACCAAATCCAAACCGGGGGTCGGATTTTGATGTCGTTTCTTCTAACACGTGTATTTCAACCCAGCCTAAGTGCGGGAAATAGTTTCGATGGAATCTGAGGTCGTTTTCCCGATTCGGGCACCGAGAGGCTCGAGATCTGTACTTTCAAAGTATGCTTCGGCCTTAACCAACAAACGCGCACAAAATCCAAACCTCTGAATGGATTTTGGTGTCACTTCTTTTAACACGTGTATTTCGATCCAACCTAAGTGTGGGAATTAGTTTCAATGGAATCCGAAGTTTTTTGTCAGATTTGGCCATTGAGAGGCTGAAATGTATATTAAAAAAGTATACTTCGACCTAAACCTAAAAATGCCCACCAATTCCAAACCGGGGGTCGAATTTCGATGTCGATTCTTCTAACGCCTGTATTTCGACCAAACCTAGATGTGGGAATTCGTTTTGATCGGCTCGGAATCCATACTTTGAAAGTATACTTCAGCTTAAACCTACAAACGCGCACGAAATCCAAACCTGTGATCGGATTTCGATGTCTTTTGTTCTAACACGTGTATTTTGACAAAACCTATGTGTGGTAATTCATTTCAATGGAATTCGAGGTCGTTTCCCTGATTTGGGTACCGAGAGGCTCGAAATCCATACTTAGAAAGTTTACTTCAGCCTAAACCTACAAATGCTCACCAAATCCAAACCGGGAGTCAGATTTCAATGTCATTTCTTCTAACGTGTGTATTTCGACCCAACCTAAGTGTGGGAAATCATTCGAGGCAATCCCAAGACATTTGCCTGATTTGGGCACCGAGAGGCTCAGAATCAACACTTAGAAAGTATACTTCGGCCTAAACCTACAAACGCGCACAAAATCCTAATCGGGGGTCGGATTTTGATGCAGTTTCTTCAAACGCATGTATTTGTAAGCAACCTAAGTGTGGGAACGCATTTCGATGGAATCCGAGGTCGTTTGCACGATTTGGGCCCCGAGAGGCTCAGAATCAACACTTAGAAAGTATACTTCGGCCTAAACTTACAAACGCGCACAAAATCCAAATCGGGGGTCGGATTTTGATGCAGTTTCTTCAAACGCATGTATTTGTAAGCAACCTAAGTGTGGGAAATCGTTTCGTTGGAATCCGAGGTCGTTTGCCCGATTTGGGCCCCGAGAGGCTCGGAATCCATATTTTGAAAGTATAGTTCAGCTTAAACCTACAAACACGCACAAAATCCAAACCTGTGATCGGATTTCGATGTCATTTGTTCTAACGCGTGTATTTCGATCCAATCTAAATGTGGGAATTCGTTTCGATAGAATCCGAGGTTCTTTGCCCGATTTGGGCACCGAGAGGCAAAAATCCATAATTAGAAACTTTACTTCAGCCTAAAGATAAAAAAAGCACATCAATTCCAAACCGGGGGTTGGATTTCGATGTCATTTCTTTTTAACGCATGTATATTGACCAAACCTGAGTGTGGGAATTCGGTTCGATGGAATCCGAGAACATTTGTCGATTTGGGCACCGAGAGGCTCGAAACCCATACTTAGAAATTATACTTAGGCCTAAACCTACAAACGTGCTCAAAATCCAAACCTCTGATTGGATTTCGATGTCATTTGTTCTAACGAGTGTTTTTAGATCCAATCTAGATGGGGGAATTCGTTTCGATAGAATCCGAGCACGTTTGCCCGATTTGGGCACCGAGAGGCCGAAATCTATACTTAGAAAGTATATTTCAGCCTAAACCTACAAATGCGCACCAAATCCAAACTAGGGGTCGGATTTTGGTGCCGTTTCTTGTAACGCGTGTATTTCAACCCAACCTAAGTGTGGGAAATTGTTTTAATGGAATCCGAGGTTGTTTTCCCGATTTGGGCACCGAGAGGCCCGAAATCCATACTTTGAAAGTATGCTTCGGCCGAAACCTACAAACGAGCACAAAATCCAAACCTCTGATTGGTTTTCAATGTCATTTTTTCTAACGAGTGTATTACGATCCAATTTAAATGTCAGAATTTGTTTTGATAGAATTCAAGGTCGTTTTTAATGGAATCCGAGGTCGTTTGACCGATTTCAACCAACAAATGCGTACCGAATCCAAACCGGGGGTCAAAGTTCGATGCCGTTTCTTCTAATGCGTGTATTTCGATGCAACCTATGTGTGGGAAATCCTTTCGAGGGAATCCGAGGTTGTTTGCCCCATTTCGGCACCGAGAGGCTCGAAATCCTTACTTAGAAAGTATACGTTGGCCTAAACCTACAAACACGGATAAAATCCAAACCAGTGATCGGATTTTGATGTCATTTGTTCTAACTCGTGTATTTCGATCCAATCTAAATGTGGGAATTCGTTTCGATAGAATTCGAGGTCGTTTGCCCGATAAGGGCACCGAGAGGCCGAAATCCATACTAAGAAAGTATACTTCGGCCTAAACGTAAAAAAGTGCACATATTTCAAACCGAGGGTTGAATTTCGATGTCGTTTCTTCTAACGCATGTATTTTGACCAAACCTAAGTGTGGGTATTCAGATCGATGGAATCCGAGGTTGTTTGCCTAATTTGGGCACTAAGAGGCCCGAAATCCGTACTTAGACAATATACCTCAGCCTAAACATACAAACGCGCACAACATCTAAACCTGTGATCACATTTCGATATCATTTCTTGTAATGCGTGTATTTCGATCCAACTTAAGTGTGGGAATTCGTTTCGATTGTCCGAAGTTTTTTGTCCGATTTGGGCACTAAGAGGCTGAAAACTGTATTAAGAAAAAAGCCCACAAATTCAAAATTGGGGGTCGGATTTCGAGGCTGTTTATTCTAACGCGTGTATTTCGACCCAACCTAAGTGTGGGAAATCGTTTCGATGGAATCCGAGGTCGTTTGCCCAATTTGGGCACTGAGGGGCTCGAAATCCATACTTTGAAAGTATACTTTGGCCTAAACCTACAAATGCGCACCAAATCCAAACCGGGGCTCGGATTTCAAATCCGTTTCTTCTAACGCGTATATTTCGACCCAATCTAAGTGTGGGAAATCGTTTTGATGGAATCCTTGGACATTTGCCCGATTTGGGCACCGAGAGGCTCAGAATCAATACTTAGAAAGTATACTTCGGCCTAAACCTACAAATGCGCACCAAATCCAAACTGAGGGTCGAATTTCGATGCCGTTTCTTCTAATAAGTGTATTTTGACCCAAGCTAAGTGTGGGAAATTGTTTCGATGGAATCCGAGGTCATTTGCCCGATTTGGGCAAGGTGAGGCTCGAAATACATACTTGGAAAGTATACTTCGGCCTAAACCAACAAATGCGCACAAAATCCGAACATTTGATCAAATTTCGATGTCATTTGTTCTAACGCGTGTATTTCGATCCAATCTAAATGTGGGAATTCGTTTCGATAGAATCCGAGGTCCTTTGCCCGATTTGGGCACCTAGAGGCCGAAATTCATAGTTAGAAAGTATACTTCGGCCTAAACATAAAAAAGCACATCAATTCCAAATCGGGGGTTGGATTTCGATGTTGTTTCTTCTAACGGATGTATTTCGACCAAACCTAAGTGTGGGAATTCGGTTCGATGGAATCCGAGGTCGTTTGCCCGATTATGGCACCGAGAGGCTCAAAATCCTTACTTAGAGTGTTTACTTCGGCCTAAACCTACAAATGCACACCAAATTCAAACCGGGGGTTGGATTTCGATGCCGTTTCTTCTAATGAGTGTATTTCGACCCAACCTAAGTGTGGGAAATCATTTCGATGGAATCCGAGGTGGTTTTCCCAATTTGGGCACCAAGAGGCTCAAAATCCATACTTAGAAAGTAAACTTCGGCCTAAACCTACAAATGCGAACCAAATCCAAACCGGGTGTCGGATTTCAATGCAGTTTCTTATAACGCGTGTATTTCGACCCAACCTAAGTGTGGGAAATCGTTTCGATGGAATCCGTGGAAATTTGCCTGATTTGGGCCCCGAAAGGCTCGAAATCCATACTTTAGAAATTATACTTCGGCCTAAACCTACAAACACGCTCAAAATCCAAACGTCTGATTGGATTTCGATGTCATTTCTTCTAACGAGAGTATTTCGATCCAATATAAATGTGGGAATTCGTTTTGATAGAATCCGAGGTCGTTTGCCCGATTTGGGCAGTGAGAGGCTCGGAATCCATACGTAGAAAGTGTACTTCGGCCTAAACGTACAAATGCGCACCAAATCCAAACCGGGGGTCGGATTTCGATGCCTTCTCTTTTAACGCATGTATTTCAACCCAACCTTAGTGCGGGAAATCATTTTGATGGAATCCGAGGTCATTTGCTCGATTTGGGCACCGAGAGGCTCGGAATCCATACTTAGAAAGTATACTTCGGCCTAAACCTACAAACGCGCAAGAAAATCCAAACCAGTGATCGGATTTCGATGTCATTTGTTCTAACGCATGTAGTTCGATCCAATCAAAATGTGGGAATTATTTTCGATAGAATCCGAGGTTGTTTGCCCGATTTGGACACCGAGAGGCCGAAATCCATACTTAGAAAATATACTTTGGCCTAAACGTAAAGAAGCACACCAATTCCAAACTGGGGGCCGGATTTCAATGTCGTTTCTTTGAACGCATGTATTTTGACCAAACCTATGTGTGGGAATTCGGTTTGATAGAATCCGAGGTATTTACCCGTGGGTCGGATTTCAATGTCGATTCTTCTAATGCCTGTATTTCGACCAAGCCTGAGTGTGGGAATTCGTTTTGATGGAATCCGAGATCGTTTCCCCGATTTGGGCACCGAGAGGATCGAAATCCATTTAGAGTCTTCGGCCTAAACCTACAAACGCGCAAGAAATCCAAATCGGCGGTCGGATTTCGATGCCATTTCTTCTAACGAGTGTATTTCAACCCAACCTAGGTGTGGGAAATCGTTTCGATGGAATCCGACGTGGTTTGACCGATTTGGGCCCCGAGAGGCTCGAAATCCATACTTTGAAGGTATACTTCGGTTTAAACCTACAAACATGCACCAAATCTGAATCTGTGATCGGATTTCAATGTCATTTGTTCTAACACATGTATTTCGACCATACCTGAGTGTGGAAATTCATTTCGATAGAATCCGTGGTCGTTTCCCCGATTAGGGCACTGAGAGGGTCGGAATCAGTACTTAGAAAGTACACTTTGGCCTAAACCTACAAATGCGTAGGAAATCCAAACCGGGGGTCAGGTTTCGATGCCGTTTCTTTTAACGCATGTATGTTGACCCAACCTAAGTGTGAGAAATCGTTTCGATGGAATCCGAGGATATTTTCCCGATTTGGGCACTGAGAGGCTCGAAATCCATACATAGAAAGTATGCTTCTACCTAAACCTACAAACGCACACAAAATCCAAACCTGGAAAGTATGCCTCTTTTTTAATTTTAGAAAAACAGTTCTTGGGGGGCATACATTGAATCCCAAGATCTGACTAAGATTCTAATTGATTTATTCAATGAGAGTAAAAATCACAATACCTTTGCGACTTTGAAATTGTTAAGCCAAATCCACGATAAAAGCGATACCGGCAAAACTTCACAAGTGCCAAGTCTCCTTCGCAATCCACACGGACCTTCTTTTTCTTTAAAGCTTTCTCTAATAGAAGCTAATGACCCTTTCAAAAATTTCAGCTCTAGGAATCTTGAATAAAAGATCAAATCTTTTATTATAAAGATTCTTTCTTGATGATCTTCTTGCTCTTCAAAACTAAGAACACAAGAGAGATGAAGAGGGGGTGGAATTGGCTGACCGTACACCAATAAAGGAGAGGAGGGGCGTGAGGTATTTGAGGGGAGGAGAAATACTTCCAAATCTAGAAAATTCTGGAAAATAATTAATGTGTCCAACACCTTGGACGTCCACCTCTTTATAGGCTTTACTTGGGTTGCTTGCAACCCAAGTCTCCTCGTTCTAATTCAATTAGAAGTCCTCAATTAGTTTCCTATTTGATTTCTCCATAATTAATTAAGATTAATCAAAATAGAAACTTATCTTATCCATTAGTGTCCAACTAATCTTATCGTTATCCTAATCCAATTAGGATTCCTTGATTAGCAAGAAACTAATAGACTCCTTGTCCAACAAGGAATCTTTAATTAGTAACTAACTAACAAACCTTATCTCATAAGGTGTTATTAATTAGAAACTAATTAAAAAACAAACCATTATTATTATCCTCATGGAGTGGGCGTCCCACCCTAGGTGGGTCCCACCCCACACGCCACATCATGGATTCTTAACCCTTTGGTCACTTTTAATATTCTTTTAAAATATTCCCCAATGGGTCCTACCCATTTTCTTTTTCACATCTAATGTGATTCCACCTTTTAGAGCTTCACTATACCATATAGTGATTTCTTAGAGAAATTAATTAATTAAATTATTAAATTAAATATTTTAAGAAAGTCCTTGTGTGTAGGATCTAAAGGGATCTCCTATTTCCGGTTGTGTGACCAAGTACTCAATCTTTTGGTTAAAGCATTGTTACTAGGAAACAGCTTTCCTACACTCCATTAGGATTATAGAATGTTATCTATATCCCTGGACTTCCAACAATCATAGTTAATATCCATTAATACAATGTGATTAACCCCCAGAAAATAGAGAATTACTTGCAGGTATTTCTATCTCAAGATTTGTTTATAGATGCATCCCTCCACTTCCAATATTGTTTTAAGCTTACGGGACAATATCTAATACTGTCTTTAATCCCTGGCTTATATTGAGAACCCATTCTCTTTGATACTTTTAGTCAAACTTGGACTTTCAAAACGTTTTAGAAATTCTTTAAAAGAAATAATAATTAATAATTACATTTCTTTTATACAGAAAATAATTTCCTCGATAAAACCATTTCATCGATAAATACCAGCGCTGGGTTTTTCAAGTCCGGTTTTGACAAGTATCAACTCAATATTATTTACTCTATAAGAGTAGTGGAATCCTTGTTGAGCGTACACACTTCTTCCAATACAGCGTACATAACCCAACGAGCCCGTATTTAGTCCGGTGTGTTGGACATTGACGATTGGCTACATCAAAGCTACATAGGCAAATACTAGAGAAGATGTCGACCTCTCAGGTTAAGGACAATCTGTCAAATGGACTACCCTGAATATAAAGACAGTATATTTCTAAGGGTATTCACTGAGCGATCCAGTTGCAATATAAGTACTTCTTACTTATATCCACATCTTAGTCAAGAGACCCTTCTCTCAGTGATTGAGATTCATAACTCCATCATATGGAAATAACGATGTGTGAACGCAATGCGCGAGGGGATTTCTGCCCTAATACATTGTCCAGATGTATCCTGATTAACTTAAACCAATTTTAGGTCTACAAGGAACTGGAAAAACCATATCTCCTTAGCAATCAGTTATCAACTAATTGGATGGTTTTTCTACAATGTTACCTAAGGGACAAAGTAATCTCATCCAATGAGATACTTTTGATATATTACCCAATGTATAAGACAATGTGTGAATGTAAAATATGCATTTATTGATTTAAAAATAGATAAATACAATTCTAGAATGGCTTTGTGGTCATACATGTCTAACAAACCTCTGATAAGATTTTGATGTCATTTGTTCTAACGAGTGTATTTAGATCCAATCTAAATGTGGGAATTCGTTCCAATAGAATCCGAGGTTGTTTGCCCGATTTGGGCATCGAGAAGCCGAAACCATACTTAGAAAGTATACTTCGGCCTAAAAGTAAAAAAGCGCACCAATTCCAAACGGGAGGTTGGATTTCGATGTCGTTTCTTCTAACACATGTACTTCGACAAAAACTAAGTGTGGGGATTCGGTTCGAGGGAATCCGAGGTCGTTTACTCGATTTAGGCACCGAGAGGCTCGAAATCCATACTTAGAAAGTATACTTCGGCCTAAACCTACAAACACGTACAAAATCAAAACCTGTGATCGCATTTCAATGTCATTTCTTCTAACACGTGTATTTTGATCCAACCTAAGTGTGGGAATTCGTTTCGATGGAATCCTAGTCGTTTGCCCGATTTGAGCATTGAGAGGCCGATATCGATATAAGAAGGTATACTTCGGTCTAAAAGTAAAAAAGCACAAAAATTCCAAATCGGGGATCAGATTTCGATGTCATTTCTTCTAACACCTGTATTTCGACCAAACCTGAGTGTGAAAATTCGTGTTGATGGAATCCGAGGTCGTTTCCCCGATTTGGGCACCAAGAGGCTTGAAATCCATACTTAGAAAGTATACTTCGACTTAAACCTACAAATGCGTACCAAATCCAAACCGGGGGTCGGATTTTGATGTTGTTTCTTCTGACGCGTGTATTTCAACCCAACGTAAGTGTGGTAAATCATTTCGATGCAATCCGAGGTCATTTGCCCGATTTGGGCACCGAGAATCTCGAAATCCATACTTAGAAAGTATACTTCGGCCTAAACCTACAAATGCACACAAAATCCAAACCTGTGATCGGATTTCGATGTCATTTGTTCTAACGCATGTATTTCGATCCAATCTAAATGTGAGAATTCGTTTCGATAGAATCCAAGGCCGTTTTCCCGATTTGGGCACCGAGAGGCCGAAATCCATACTTAGAAAGTATACTTCGGCCCAAACCTACAAATGCGCACCAAATCCAAACCGGGGGTCAAATTTCGATGCCGTTTCTTTTAGTGCATGTATTTCAACCCAACCTAGGTGTGGAAATTTTTTTTGATGGAAACCAAGGACATTTGCCCGATTTGGGCACTGAGAGGCTCAAAATCCATACTTAGGAAGTGTACTTCGGCCTAAACCTACAAACGCGCACAAAATCCAAACCTCTGATTGGATTTTGATGTCATTTGTTCTAACGACTATATTTAGATCCAATCTAATTGTGGGAATTCGTTTCGATAGAATCTGATGTCGTTTGCCTGATTTGGGCACCGAGAGGCCGAAATCCATACTTAGAAAGCATACTTCAGCCTAAAAGAAAAAAGCGCACCAATTCCAAACCAGGGGTCGGATTTCGATGTTATTTATTCTAACGCATGTATTTCGACCAAACCTAAGTTTGGGGATTCGGTTCGATGGAATCCGAGGTCGTTTGCCCAATTTGGGCATCGAGAGGCTTGAAATCCTACTTCGGCCTAAACCTACAAACGCGCACATAATCTAAACCTGTGATCGCATTTCGATGTCATTTCTTCTAATTCGTGTATTTCGATACAACATAAGTGTCAGAACTCGTTTCGATGAAATCCAAGGCCGTTAGCTCGATTTGAGCACTGAGAGGCCGAAATCTACACTAAGAAAGTTCACTTCGGCCTAAATGTAAAAAAGTGTACATATTCCAAACTAGGGGTTGGCTTTCGATGTCGTTTCTTCTAATGCCTGTATTTCGACCAAACCTGAGTGTGGAAATTCGTTTCGATGGAATCCGAGATCGTTTCCCCGATTTAGGCACCGAGAGGCTCGAAATCCATACTTAGAAAGTGTTCTTCGCCCTAAACCTACAAATGTGTACCAAATCCAAACTAGGGGTCGGATTTCGATGCCGAATCTCCTAACGCGTGTATTTTGACCCAACCTAAGTGTGAGAAATTGTTTCGATGGAATCCAAGGTCATTTGCTTGATTTGGGCACCGAGAGGCTTGACATCCATACTTAGAAAGTATACCAAGGCCTAAACCTACAAACGTGCACAAAATCTAAACTTGTGATCGCATTTCAATGTCATTTCTTTTAACACGAGTATTTCGATCCAACCTAAGTGTGGGAATTCGTTTCGATGGAATCCGAGTTTGTTTGTCCGATTTGGGCACTGAGAGGTTGAAATCTATATTAAGAAAGTATACTTCGGCCTAAACATAAAAAAGCCCACGAATTCTAAACTGGGGGTCGGATTTCGATGTCATTTCTTCTAATGCCAATATTTCGGCCAAACCTGAGTGTGGGAATTCGTTACGATGGAATCTGGGATCGTATCCCCGATTTGGGCACCGAGAGGCTTGAAATCCATACTTCGAGAGGGTATACTCCAGCCTAAACCTACAAACGCGCACCAAATCCAAATCGGGGGTCGGATTTTGATGTTGTTTCTTCAAACGCGTGTATTTTGACCCAGCCTAAGTATGGGAAAACGTTTCGATGGAATCCGAGGTCGTTTTCTTGATTTGGGCACCGAGAGGCTCGAAATTCATACTTAGAAAATATACTTCGGCCCAAACCTACAAACGCGCACAAAATCCAAACTTGTGATTAGATTTCAATGTCATTTGTTCTAACAAGTGTATTTCGATCCAATCAAAATGTGGGTATTTGTTTCAATAGAATCTGAGGTCGTTTGCCCGATTTGGGCATCGAGAGGCCGAAATCCGTACTTAGAAAGTATACTTCGGACTAAACGTAAAAAAGCACACCAATTCCATACCGGGGTTTGGATTTCGATGTCGTTTCTTCTAACTTATGTATTTCGACCAAAACTAAGTGTGGAATTCTGTTCGATGGAATACAAGGTCATTTGGCTGATTTGGGCACTAAGAGGCTCGAAATCCATACTTAGAAAATATACTTCGGCCTAAACCTACAAACGCGCACAAAATCCAAACTTGTGATCGGATTTCAATGTCATTTGTTCTAACACATGTATTTTGATCCAGTCAAAATGGGGGTATTCGTTTCAATAGAATCCGAGGTCGTTTGCCCGATTTGGGCTCCGAGAGGCCAAAATCCATACTTAGAAAGTATACTTCGGACTAAACGTAAAAAAGCACACCAATTCAAAATCGGGGGTCAGATTTCGATGTCTTTTGTTCTAATGCATGTATTTTGACCAAACCTCAGTGTGGAAACTCGGTTGGATGGAATCCGAGGTCGTTTGCCTGATTTGGACACCGAGAGGCTCGAAATCCATACTAAGAGTGCATGTTTCGGCCTAAATCTTCATACGCGCATGAAATCGAAATTTGGGTCAGATTTCGATGTCGTTTCTTCTAACGCGTGTATTTTGACCCAACCTAAGTGTGGGAAATCGTTTCGCTGGAATCCCAGGACATTTGCCTTATTTGGGCATCGAGAGGCTCGAAATCCATACTTAGAAAGTATACTTCGTCCTAAACCTACAAACGCGAACAAAATCCAAACCTCTAATTGGGTTTCAATGTCATTTCTCATAACGCATGTATTTTGACCAAGCCTAAGTGTGCGAAATTATTTCGTCGGAATCCGAGGTTGTTTGCCCAATTTAGGTACCGAGAGGCTCGAAATCCATACTTTGAAAGTATAATACAGCTTAAACCTACAAATGCGCATCAAATCCAAAACTTTGATCGGATTTCGATGTCATTTGTTCCAACACATGCATTTTGACCAAACCTGAGTGTGGAATTTCGTTTCGACGGAATCCAAGGTCGTTTCCCCGATTTAGGCACCGAGATGCTCTAAATCCGTACTTAGAAAGTATACTTCGGCCTAAACCTAGAAATGCGTACCAAATCCAAACGGGGGGTCAGATTTCGATGCCGTCTCTTCTAACGCGTGCAAGTTGACCCAACCTAAGTGTTGGAAATCGTTTCGATGGGATCCGAAGTCATTTTCCCGATTTGGACATTGAGAGGCTCGAAATCCATATTTAGTATACTTCAGCCTAAACCTACAAATGTGAACAGAATCCAAGCCTGTGATTGGATGTCGATTTCATTTGCTCTAATGCGTGTATTTTGATCTAATCTAAATGTGAAAATTCATTTCGATAGAGTCCGAGGTCGTTTGCCCAATTTGGGCACCGAGAGGCTAAAATCCATACTTAGAAAGTATACTTCGGCCTGAACGTTAAAAAGCACATCAATTCCAAACCATGGGTCGGATTTTGATGTCGTTTCTTATAACGCATGTATTTCGACCATATATGCCCTCGAAAGCCAATAAAAGACTTTTCTATATTGATAAGCATCATATTCACACAACCAACTATAATGGGTATTTATATTAATTACTGTCTCATATGATGAAGACATAAAGTTCCATAGGTAACATTGTAGGAAAATCATGCAAAGGTTGCAAGGAGATATGATTTTCCGGTTCCTTGTAAACCTAATATTGTTCGAAGCCTCTAAAGTACTGGTTGGGCGCCGTACTTCATCATGGCTTGCACATGTATAGTTCTATGAGATAGTGTGATGAATCTCATTCACAGAGAGTGGTGACTCTTGACTAACATGTGAGTATATGTAGCAAGTACATAATACTGAACGAGTTCACTAATGGATACCCTATGGAATACACTATCAGATTGTATTAGGGTTATCCATTTGAAAAATTGTCCTTAGACCTGAGAAGTTAACATCTTCTGAGACTTCTGTCTATATGGCTTTGATGTGCCAATCGGCAATGTCCAATACACAGGACTAACTCCGGGTACGTTGGGTCATGTACACAATGTTTGGAGAAGTGTATAAACATTCAATAAGGAATCCACAACTCCTTAATTGGAGATAATGATATCAAGGTGATACTTGTTGAACTGAACTGTTAAATCCAGTACTGGTGCTTTTCGGTAAAATGGTCTTTATCGAAGTTGATATTTTTAATATGGAAAAGTATATATAAATATATATATGTCAGTTCTTTTCTAATGTTTCTTCAAAATTGTTTTGGAGGTTCAGTTCAATGAAAAAGTAATCATGAGAAAGGGTTCTATTCATAAGCTAGGGACTAAGACAGTGGAATTGTTCCAATCCCGGAAGCTTACAAGTGATATCGGAATGTGGAAGGATTTATTTGTAAATATATTGTGAGATGGTACTTACAAGCAATTCTCTAATTTCTGGAGGTTAGTCACATTGTGTTAATAGACATTAATTGTGATTGGTGGAACTCCAGGGATATAGATAAAATTCTATAATCCTAATGGAGTGTAGGAAAGGTGTTTCCTAGTAACAATGCTTTAACCAAAAGGTTGAGTACTTGGTCCCACAACCGGAAATAGGAGATCCCTTTAGTTCCCACACACAAGGACCTTCTTAAAGTATTTAATTTAATTATTAATTAAATTAATTAATTTCTCTAAGTAATCACTATATGGTATTGTGAGGCTCTAAAAGGTGGAATCACATTAGATGTGAAAAACCAAATGGGTAGGGCCCATTGGGAATTATTATAAAAGAATAATTCAAGTGACCAAGAGGGTTTTGGAAACCCTTTGGGCGTGTGGAGTGGGACCCACCTAGGGTGGGACGCCCACTTCATGGAGGAAGTTTTAGTTTAATTAGTTTCTAATTAATTAACACCTTATTGGATAAGGTTAGTTAGTTAGTTAGTTAGTTAGTTACTAATTAAAGATTCCCTAATTGTTAGGGATTCTATTAGTTAGTTACTAATTCAAGATTCCTTATCGGATAAGGATAAGATTAGTTACTAATGGATAAGGTTAGTTTCTTTTTAAGATTAATCCTAATTGGATTAGGAGAATAATCAATAAAGGAAACTATTGAGGAATCCTAATTGGATTAGGATAAGGTTAATGAATTATAATTGGATTACCATTCAAGCAACCAAGAGGGAACTTATATAAAGGATTGGATGCCCAGCCCTTTAAATAATATAGTTCTCCAGAATTTTTTCTTCTCTCCCTCTCCTCAAGTTCACGCCTAGCTGTCTCCCCCTTTGAGGGTGTACAGTCACCCTTCCCCTTCTTCCTTTTTGTTTGGTTTTTGATCTTGATGATCAAAAACAAGTTCTTTGAAAATCAAGATTGGATCTTGTTTGATCAAGAAAGATTCTTGGATCAAAGAAAAGAAGAAAAGATAAAAGAGCATGGAAATTTGGAAGGGCCATTAGCTTCCATTAGAGAAAGCTTTAAAGGAAAAAGAAGGTTCATATGAATCGACAGGAGACTTGACACTTGTGAAGTTTTGCGAGTACTATTCTAACGTGGATTTGACTTAACAATTTCAAAGTCGCAAAGGTGAATGTTATTCTAACATTCATTGAATAAAATCAATTAGAATCTTAGTCAGATCTTGGGATTCGATGTATGCCCCCCCAAGAACTGTGTTTCTAAAAATTAAAAAGAGGCATACCTTCAATCCAAACCAGGGGTTGGATTTCGATGCCGTTTCTTCTAACGTGTGTATTTTGACCCAACCTAAGTGTGGGAAATCGTTTCGATGGAATCCGAGGTCATTTGCCGGATTTGGCCACTGAGAGGCTCGAAATCCATATGGAGAAAGTATATTGCGGCCTAAACCTACACACGGGCACAAAATCCAAACCTGCTGCACTGGTATGTGATACCTTGAACTCTGCTTGTATTGTGTTCGTTCTCGTTAAAATTCTGATTTAGTGTAATTTTTTGCTTACTCAGGTTTGTGGTCATGATGGAAAGGATTGTGTACGAGGAATGGGTAGTGGTGTCTCTAAGACTACTCTTCATGCTTTAGCTCCTTACAAGGAGACTGCTCAACTAGAGAGGAAAGCACGTAAAATTCTTGAATTGAGACTTGATGCCATTGATAAACGAATAGCTGAATTATCAAGCCAATCTTCTACTCAAGGAGGACATATGCCGGATTCCTCGGAGTTTTGTAATACTTCTCAAGTACAAATTATGTTCTTAAGTTATTTTTTGTATGTTTTATTTCCTTGAGAGGTTGATTTGTTATCTTAATGTTCATTATTTCTTTATTTATATTTATATTTATGGGCTTTATTATAATAGTTTTTGTGCACATGTTGATTTGTGACTACATATCTATTCCACAGCGGAAAACATGTTAGGTATATTTGATAAGCCGAGTCTAGGGTGAGGCATAGTGTTGATACAAAATCTTTTAACATTGAGAGTACTTATCTTTTTTCTTTTTTTTTGTCCAAAAACAAGATATACAGAAAAAACTAGAATAAAATGAAATTGTGTGATAGAAATACGGGGAACTAGAGTTACTGAGTTAGTTAGCTACTAGTTCTTCAATTGTTCGGAAGATACCTAATGTGTTGCATTCTTCCGACATGTGCTCTATGGTTGAATGATTAGAGTCTGGTTTGGAATACGCAACTTGGTGTTTACTCCTTGTAACTGCTGTCTGGCCTAAAATCCTAGTGTGTCCCAAAATCCTATATAACCAAGGTGAAGCTAGGCTTAACACCCCTCGGCTTAATC
>CM026555.1:13697053-13778355 GCA_015143295.1 Tetracentron sinense | reverse complement strand
TCATGGTTAATACAAACACAGCCAGAAACTAGCCGGACTAAACTTGAATGCCCTATATCCCCCTCTCAGTAGCCGATTGAAGCCCACCTTTATAGCTCCACAGTTCTTCCCATACAGAGCTACCTCACGGTGCGCCCTGCCATGGTGAACAACGGATTCTCTACATGATCACGCAAAATACTTCCAAACAGCCCCGTTGTGGACTGAGAGAGCCATCGATAGTATAAATGCTAAATGTTACCTTTTAGGTGGGATACCTAAATAAAAAAAAAAAAAAAAGGGGGGGGAAACCCCTAGTAGGGGGGTCTTTCCACCGAAGCAGTGGCAACATTACAATTCGATCTTGATGTAGCCAGAGGGACCGGATGTTGGTTGAACACCACAAAAACATCATTAAATATAGCTTGGAACAAGTGCACTGGATTAGAAGCTCCATTGGAAAAAAGACACCTATTGCGTTCCTTCCAGACGTGGTACGTGAAAGCACAGAATGAAGCCCGCCTAATCGGTTCTGAAAAATATCATGATTGGTTTTCCTAGAAAACCAGTTAATAGCAAATTTCCATCTATGAAAAACTCTTGGCTTCAAAAGGAGACGTTGGAGAAGCATAGACCAGACCTGAGAATAAAACACCACGTAGCAAAAAGGTAGTCATGACTCTCCATGCACCCATTACATAGTAGGCAAGGTCCCCTGTCAATCATTCCCCAACCTAAGTGTGGGAATAAATTTCGATGGAATCTGAGGTCGTTTGCCCGATTTGGGCACCGAGAGGCAGAAATCCATACTTAGAAAGTAATCTTCAGCCTAAATGTTAAAAAGAGCACCAATTCCAAACCGGAGGTGGATTTCGATGTCGTTTCTTCTAACGCATGTATTTCGACCAAACCAAAGTGTGGGAATTCGTTTCGATGGAATCCTAGGTCGTTTGCCCGATTTGGGCACCGAGAGGCTCAAAATCCATACTTAGAAAGTATACCTCAGCCTAGACCTCCAAACGCCCATCAAATCCAAATCAAGGGTTGGATTTCGTTGCTGTTTCTTCTAATATGTGTATTTCAACCAAACCTAAGAGTGGGAATTCATTTCCAAGGAATCCGAGGTGGTTTGCCTGATTTGGCCACCAAGAGGCTCGAAATTCATGCTTAAAAGTATATTTCGGCCTAAACCTACAAACGAGCACCAAATGCAAACCTATGATCAGATTTCGATGCCGTTTCTTCTGACGCGTGTTTTTCGACCCAACCTAACTGTGGGAATTCGTTTCGAGGGAATCCGAAATCGTTAGCCTGGTTTGGGCACTAAGAGGCCGAAATCCATACTGAGAAAGTATAATTCGGCCTAAGCTTAAAAAAGTGCACCAAATGCAAATCGCGGGTCGGATTTCGATGTTGTTTCTTCTAACGCGGGTCTTTTGCCCTAAACTAAGTGTGAGAATTGTTTTCGAAGGAATTCGAGTTTGTTTGCTCGATTTGGGCACCGAGACGCCCAAATTTCATACTTAGAAAGTATACTTCAGCGAACCGTGCGCCAAATCCAAACCTGTGATCGGATTTTGATGTAAGTTCTTCTGACACGTGTATTTCAATCCAACCTAAGCGTGGGAATTCGTTTCCATATAATCCGACGTAGTTTGCCCGATTTGGGCACCAAGAACCCGAAATCCATACCTAGAAAGTATACTTCGGCCTCAATGTAAAAAAGCGCACCAATTCCAAATCGGCGGTCAGATTTCGATGTAGTTTCTTCTAACATATGCATTTTGACCAAACCTAAGAGTGGGAATTCGTCTCGATGGAAACCGAGGTCGTTTGCCCGATCTGGGCAATGAGAGGCTCAAAATCCATACTTAGAAAGCATACTTCGGCCTAAACCTTCAAACGCACAGAAAATCCAAACCGAGGGTTGGATTTCGATCCCATTTCTTCTTATGTGTGTATTTCGTCACAACATAAGTGAGGGATATCCGTTTCGAAGGAATCCAAGGTCATTTGCCCGATTTGGACACCAAGAGGCCCGAAATTCATACTTAGAAAGTATACTTCGGCCTAAACTACAAAGGAGCTCCAAATCCAAACCTGTGATTAGATTTTGATGTCGTTTCTTCTAACGGGTGTTTTTCGACCCAACCTAAGTGTGGCAATTCGTTTCAAGGGAATCCGAAGTCGTTAGCCAGGTTTGGGCACTAAGAGGTCGAAATCGATACTGAGAAAGTATAATTCGGCCTAAGCCTAAAAAAGTGCACCAAATGCAAATTGCGGTCGAATTTCGATTCCATTTCTTCTAACGTGGGTCTTTTGACCTAACCTAAGTGTGAGAATTTGTTTCGAAGATATCCGAATTTGTTTGCTCGATTCGTGCACCGAGAGGCCCAACAATTCATACTTAAAAAGTATACTTCAGCGAAATGTGCAAATCCAAACCTGTGATCGGATTTTGATGTGATTTCTTCTAGCATGTGTATTTCGATCCAACCTAAGTGTCGGAATTTGTTTCGAAAAAATTCGAGGTCGTTTGCCGGATTTGGCACCAAGAAGCCGAAATCCATACTTAGAAAGTATACTTCGGCCTAAATGTAAAAAAGTGCACTAATTCCAAACCGGGGGTCGGAATGCGATGTCGTTTCTTCTGACGCATGTATTTCAACCAAACCTCAGAGTGAGAATTCGTTTTGATGGAATCCGATGTCATTTGCCCGATCTGGACACCGAGAAGCTTGAAAGCCGTACTTAGAAAGTATACTTTGGCCTAAACCTTGAAACGCGAACAAAATCGAAATCAGGGATCGGATTTCGATGCCGTTTCTTATAACATGTGTATTTTGACACAACCTAAGTATAAGAATTCATTTCGATGGAATTCGAGGTCGTTTGCCAGATTTGGGCACCGAGAGGCCCGAAATTCATACTTAGAAAGTATACTTTGGCCTAAATCTACAAACGCGCACCAAATCCGAACCTGTGATTGAATTCTCATGTTGTTTCTTCTAATGCCTATATTTCAATCCAACATAAGTGTGAGAATTCGTTTCAAAGGAATCCGAGGTCGTTTCCCGATTTGTGCACTGAGAGGCAGAAATCCAAACTTAGAAAGTATACTTAATATAAAAAAGCGCACCAATTCCAAACCGGTGGTGGATTTTCATGTCGTTTCTTCTAACGAATATATTTCGATCAAACGTAAGTGTGGGAATTCGTTTCGATTTAATTCCAGGTCGTTTGCCCGAGTTGGGCACCGAGAGGCTCGAAATCCATACTTAGAAAGTGTACTTCGGCCTAGACCTTCAAGCACACACCAAATCCAAACCAAGGGTCAGATTTCGTTGCCGTTTCTTCTAGTGTGTGTATTTCAACCAAACCTAAGAGTGAGAATTCGTTTCGATGGAATCCGAGGTCGTTTGCCTGATTTGGGCACCGAGAGGCTCGAAATTCATACTTAGAAAGTATACTTTGGCTTAAAACTGCAAACCTGTGAGCGGATTTCCATGCCGATTCTTCTGACGTTTGTTTTTTGACCTAACCTAACTGTGGGAATTCGTTTCAAGGGAATCCGATGTCGTTAGACTGGTTTGGGCACTAAGAGGCCGAAATCCATACTGAGAAAGTATAATTCGACCTAAGCCTAAAAAAGTGCACCAAATGCCAATCGCGGGTCAAATTTTGATTCCGTTTCTTCTAACGCGGGTCTTTTGACCTAACCTAAGAGTGAGAATTTGTTTCAAAGATATCCGAGTTTCTTTGCTCGATTTGGGAACCGAGAGGCCCAAAATTCATACTTAGAAAGTATACTTCAGCGAAACGTGCACCAAATCCAAACCTGTGATTGGATTTTGATGTGATTTCTTCAAACGCGTGTATTTCGATCCAACCTAAGCGTGGAAATTCATGTCGAAAAAATCCGAGGTCGTTTGCCCGATTTGGCACCAAGAAGCCGAAATCCATAGTTGAAAGTATACTTCGGCCTAAACGTAAAAAAGTGCACCAATTCCAAACTGGGGATCGGATTTCGATGTCGTTCCTTCTGACGCATGTATTTCGACCAAACCTAAGTGTGGGAATTCGTACTGATGGAATCGGAGGTCGTTTGCCCGATCTGGACACCGAGAGGGCCGAAATCCATACTAAGAAAGTATACTTCGGCCTAAACCTTTAAACGCGAAGAAAATCGAAATCAAGGGTCGGATTTTGATGCCGTTTCTTATAACTTGTGTATTTCGACACAACCTAAGTGTGGGAATTCATTTCGATGGAATTCGAGGTCGTTTGCCTGATTTGGGCACCGAGAGGCCCGAAATTCATACTTAGAAAGTATACTTTGGCCTAAATCTACAAACGCGCACCAAATCCAAACTTGTGATTGAATTTTGATGTCGTTTCTTCTAATGCCTATATTTCAACACAACTTAAGTGTGAGAATTCTTTTCGATGGAATCCGAGGTCGTTTGCCCGATTTAGGCATTAAGAGGAAGAAATCCATACTTAGAAAGAATACTTCAGCCTAAACGTAAAAAAAGTCCACTAATTCCAAACTGGGGGTCGGATTTCGATGTCGTTCATTCTGACGCATGTATTTTGACCAAACCTAAGAGTGGGAATTCGTTTTGATAGAATCCGAGATCGTTTGCCCGATCTGGACACCGAGAGGCTCAAAATCCGTACTTGGAAAGTATACTTTGACCTAAACCTTCAAACACGAACAAAATTGAAATCAGGGATCGGTTTCGATGCCGTTTCTTAAAAATGTGTATTTCGACACAAACTAAGTTTGGGAAACGATACTTTGGCCTAAACATTCAAACACGAACAAAATCGAAATCAGGGATCGGATTTCGATGCCGTCTCTTATAACAAGTGTATTTCGATACAACCTAAGTTTGGGAATTCATTTCGATGGAATTCGAGGTCGTTTGCCTGATTTGGGCACCGAGAGGCCTGAAATTCATACTCATAAAATATACTTTGGCCTAAATCTACAAACGCGCACCAAATCCAAACCTGTGATTGAATTCTGATGTTGTTTCTTCTAATGCCTGTATTTCAACCCAACCTAAGTGTGAGAATTCTTTTCGATGGAATCCGAGGTCGTTTGCCGGATTTGTGCACCGAGAGGCAGAAATCCATACTTAGAAAGTATACTTCGGCCTAAAAGTAAAAAAGCGCACCAATTCCAAACTAGGGGTGGATTTTGATGTCGTTTCTTCTAACGCATGTATTTCGACCAAACCTAAGTGTGGGAATTCATTTCGATTTAATCCCAGGTCGTTTCCCGAGTTGGGCACCGAGAGGCTCAAAATCCCTACTTAGAAAGTGTACTTCGGCCTATACCTTCAAGCGCGCACCTAATGTAAACCTATGATCGGATTTCGATGTCATTTCTTCTTATGCGTGTTTTTCAACCCAACCTAACTGTGGGAATTCGTTTCAAGGGAATCCGAAGTCGTTAGCCTGGTTTGGGCACTCAGAGGCTGAAATACATACTGAGAAATTATAATTTGGACAAAGCCGAAAAAAGTGCACCAAATGCAAATCGTGGGTCGGATTTCGATGTTGTTTCTTTTAACGCGGGTCTTTTCACCTAACCTAGGTGTGAGAATTTTTTTTGAGGGAATCCGAGTATGTTTGCTCAATTTGGGCACCAAGAGGCCCAAAATTCATACTTAGAAAGTATACTTCAGCGAAACGTGCACCAAATCCAAACCTGTGATCGGATTTTGATGTGATTTCTTCTAACGCGTGTTTTTCAATCCAACCTAAACGTGGGAATTGGTTTCGATAGAATCCGAGGTAGTGTTCCCGATTTGGGCACGAAGAAGCCGAAATCAGTAGTTAGAAAGTATACTTCAGCCTCAATGTAAAAAAGTGCACCAATTCTGAACCGGGGGTTGGATTTTGATGTAGTTTCGTCCCACGTATGTATTTCGACCAAACCTAAGAGTTGGAATTCGTTTCGATGGAAACCGAGGTCGTTTGCCCGATCTGGGCAATGAGAGCTTCGAAATCCATACTTAGAAAGTATACTTCGGCCTAGACCTTCAAAGGCGCAGCAAATCCAAACTGAGGTTTGGATTTTGTTGGCGTTTTTTCTCATGTGTGTGTTTCGACACAACATAAGTGTGGGAAATCCGTTTCGATGGAATCCAAGGTCGTTTGCCCAATTTGGGCACCGGGATGCCCGAAATTCAAACTTAGAAAGTATACTTCGGCCTAAACCTACAAACGAGCACCAAATGAAAACCTGTGATCGGATTTCAATGTCAATTCTTCTTACACATGTTTTTTGACCTAACCTAACTATGGGAATTTGTTTCGAGGGAATCCGAATTTGTTAGCCTGGTTTGGGCACTAAGAGGCTGAAATCCATACTGAGAAAGTATAATTCGGCCTATGCCTATGAAAGTGCACCAAATGCAAATCGCGGGTCAGATTTCGATGCTGTTTCTTCTAATGCTGGTCTTTTGACCTAACCTAAGTGTGAGAATTAGTTTAGAAGGAATCCGAGTTTGTTTGCTGAATTAGGGCACCGAGAGGCCCAAAGTTCGTTCTTAGAAAGTATACTTCAGCGAAACGTGCACCAAATCGAAACCTGTGATCGTATTTTGATGTGATTTCTTCTAACGCGCGTATTTCAATCCAACCCAACCTCAGTGTGAGAATTTTTTTCGATGGAATCCGAGGTCGTTTGCCCAATTTGGGCACCGAGGCAGAAATCCATACTTAGAAAGTATACATCGGCCTAAACGTAAAAAAGCGCACCAATTCCAAACTTTGGGGTAGATTTTCATGTCGTTTCTTCTAACGCATGTATTTCGACCAAACCTAAGTTTGGGAATCCGTTTCGATTGAATCCCAGGTCGTTTGCACGATTTGGGCACCGAGAGGCTCGAAATGCATACTTAGGAAGTATACTTCGGCCTAGACCTTCAAGCCTTCAAGCGCGTACCAAATCCAAACCAAGGGTCGGATTTCATTGCCATCTCTTCTAGTGTTTGTATTTCAACCAAACCTAAGTGTTGGAATTCGTTTCGATGGATTCCGAGGTCGATTGCCTGATTTGGGCACCGAGAGGCTCGAAATTCAAACTTAGAAGGTATACTTCGGCCTAAACTTACAAACGAGCCCAAAATCCAAACTTGGGATCAGATTTCCATGTCATTTCTTTTGATGCGTGTTTTTTGACCTAACCTAACGGTGGGAATTCGTTTCGACGGAATCCGAAGTCGTTAGCCTGGTTTGGGCACTAAGAGGCCGAAATCCATACTGAGAAAGTATAATACGGCATAAGCCTAAAAAAGTGCACCAAATGCAAATCGCGGCTTGGATTTCGGTGCTATTTCTACTAATGCGGGTCTTTTGACCTAACCTAAGTGTGAGAATTTGGATCGAAGGAATCCGAGTTTGTTTGCTCGATTTGGGCTCCGAGAGGTCCAAAATTCATACTTAGAAAGTATACTTCAGCGAAACGTGAACCAAATCCGTACTTAGAAAGTATACTTCGGCATAAATCTTCAAACGCGAACAAAATCGAAATCAGGGGTCGGATTTTGATGCCGTTTCTTATAACGTGTGTATTTCGACACAACCTAAGTGTGGGAATTTATTTCGATGGAATTCGAGGTCGTTTGACTTATTTGGGCACCGAGAGGCCCGAAATTCATACTTCGAAAGTATACTTTGTTCTAAATCTACAAATGCACACCAAATCCAAACCTGTGATTGAATTTTGATGTCGTTTCTTTTAATGCCTGTATTTCAACCCAACCTAAGTGTGAGAATTCTTTTCGATGGAATCCGAGATCGTTTGCCCGATTTGTGCACTGAGAGGCAGAAATCCATACTTAGAAAGTATACTTCGGCCTATACATAAAAAAGTGCACCAATTTGAAACCGGGGGTGGATTTTCATGTCATTGCTTCTAATGCATGTATTTCGACCAAACCTATGTGTGGGAATCTGTTTCGATTGAATCCAAGGTTGTTTGACCGTTTTGGGCACCGAGAGGCTCGAAATCGATACTTAGAAAGTATACTTCGGCCTAGACCTTCAAGCGCGCACCAAATCCAAACCGAGAGGCTCGAAATTCATACTTAGAAAGTTTACTTTTGCCTAAATCTTCAAACGAGTACCAAATGCAAACCTGGGATCGGATTTCGATGTCGTTTCTTCTAAGGAGTGTTTTTCGACCCAACCTAACTGTCAGAATTCGTTTCGAGGGAATCCGAAGTCGTTAGCCTGGTTTGGGCACTAAGAGGCCGAAATCCATACTAAGAAAGTATAATTTAGCCTAAGCCTGAAAAAGTGCACCATATGCAAATCGCGGGACGGATTTTGATGTTGTTTCTTCTAACGCGGGTCTTTTAACCTAACCTATGTGTGAGGATTTGTTTCGAAAGGAATCCAAGTTTGTTTGCTCGATTTGGGCACCAAGAGGCCCAAAATTCATACTTAAAAGGTATACTTCAGCAAAACGTGCACCAAATCCAAACCTGTGATCGGATTTTGATGTGAATTCTTCTAATGCGTGTATTTCGATCCAACCAAAGTGTGGGAATTCGTTTCAATAGAATCTGAGGTCGTTTGCCCGATTTGGGCACCAAGAAGCCGAAATACATACTTAGGAATAAACTTCGGCATAAATGTAAAAAAGCGCACCAATTCCAAACCGGGGGTCGGATTTCAATATAGTTTCTTCTAACGTATGTATTTGACCAAACCTAAGAGTGGGAATTCGTTTCGATGGAATCCGAGGTCGTTTGCCCGATCTGGGCAATGAGAGGCTCAAAATCCATACTTAGAAAGTATATTTCGGCCTAGACCTTCAAACGTGCAACAAATCCAAACGGAGGGTTGGATTTCGAAGCTGTTTCTTCTCACACGTGTATTTCGACCCAACCTGAGTGCGGGAAATTCTTTTCGATGGAATCCAAGGTCGTTTGCCCGATTTGGGTACCGAGAGGCTCGAAATCCATGCTTAGAAAGTATACTTCGTCCTATACCTTCAAACGCACACCAACTCCAAACCGAGGGTCGGATTTCATTTCCGGCTCTTCTAGTGTGTGTATTTCAACCAAAACTAAGTGTTGGAATTCGTTTCGATGGAATCAGAGGTTGTTTGCCTCATTTGAGCATTGAGAGGCTCGGAATTCATACTTAGAAAGTATTTTTGCAGAACCCCGGAATCTGAGTTCTCTGTGCTATGAACAGTGTTAGTAAATAGTGTCATTGTATGGTGTGTGTAAAGGCCTAAAGCCTTCCATCTTGTTCTTGGTTGCATGGTGAGTCAAGTTATTAGGTGCGTGTGTTGAGGCTTAACAAGAGAGTATAATGATACTCTATGTGGGTAAAAGCAAGGGTATAAAATACCCTAAGTACTTAATGGGTTGTAAGTGAATAGTGTGTGAATAGTGCTGTAAACGGTGTTTGTGAGGTCCAAGGTTCCCTAGGTGCTTGTGAATGATGTGAGGAGTTTATTATAGGTTTTATGGTATGTGAGGGTACTAAAGAACCATCCTTGATGTTTATGGGTGTTAAAAAAAAAGTGGAAAGGTTCTAAGTGCTAAAAGGATGGGGGAGGTCTTAACAACCCTCAACTTGAGGGAGCTCTAGAATTCTCACCGCTGTTCAGAATCAAGTAATTCTTGAATTTTTGGAAAGGTATTGAAACCTTCTTTGAGGTTCATGTTTACCACTTTTTCAGATTTTGAGTCAAAATTGAGTCAAATGTCAGATTTCCACAAAGTCTGCTGCAAATTTTGGTCTGCCGACAGTCATCCCAGGATCAGTCCACTTGTGGGCCCATTTACACCAGTTAGAACTCAAAATTAGTCTTTATACAAAACATGAAAGTTGTTCTCGTTTGAAAGATGAATCCAATGCAAATTGAATCGTCAAAATAGGATAAGCGAGTCAAAAGTTATGGTTAAAATACCAAAGTGGGAAAACGTACCCAGGCAGAGTGCCATTTCGGCGACGAATTGAGTTGGGGGCCGAATTTCATCGACGAATTCAGCCCAAAAAATGCCAAAAACGCCCAGAACAGCCTGTAACTCGTCACCAACCTTGGGGGATATTTCCTAAGGAGTTTTTGGGTTTTTGACAACCTTTAGACTATAAATAGAAGGGGATTTCGTGGGTTTGATCTACTCAAACCCTAAGCTTGGATTTTTTAGAGATTAAAGAAGAGAAGAAGAAGAAGAAAGGTGAGAGTTGTTTGGATGTTCTGAGTTGGTGTTTTTCCATCAAAAGAAGAGTTCATCTTGCTTTCTTGGCGTTCTAACACCTAGATTTCGAATCCAAAGTGATTCCACAAGCTTGGAATTTCTTCAAAGAAATTTTTTTTTTTGGACGGTAAGCTGGGGTTAGGCGGACCCCGACCAGATATATTAATAGAAAAAGAGATAACAATCTAAGGTATTTACAACCAACTCTGTCCTTCTCAAGAAGAGAAGAAAGATCAGAGGGAAATTCTCTAGGTAAAAGAACTGTATAGGAGATACTAGTACAAAATTTTGCCAAAAAATCAGCACAAGTATTGCTTTCACGCCAAATGTGGTGGATAGAATAAGAGTGGAAATCTGTCAGAAGAAGTTTGCAGTAAGCAACAAGGTTACTTAGAGTCCAAGGGGGTTCACTGGTGGATTTGAGGAATCTTGTAGCTTGTAAGGAGTCTGAGTCAATCACGAGTTTGTTCACACCAAATTGCCGTGCAATTTCCAACCCTCTTGCAATGGCCATGATCTCAAGTTTTAGGATGTCTGTATCAGCTATTCCAGTAGCATAAGCCACCAAAGGGACACCCAAATTGTTTCGAATGATTCCACCAAAACCTGCACCTCCATTTCTTATAGAGCCATCGCTGTTGAGGACCCAATGATCTATTGGGGGAGGGGACCAAGAGCACCATAGCTGTGGTTTGATGGTAAATCGAGGATATATCTGCCATTGATTCAAAAATGTTCTGGTGTGTGCCAAATCTTCTACCTGGGCAGTGGATGCACCAAACTTCAATCTAGTATCGGTGATGATGTTGTTGATAATATTCTCAATGGGCTTGGAAGAATTATAGAAAATTCTGTTGTTCCTTTCATTCCAAATATGGTATATCGTGGCACAAAAAACAATTCGCTTAATATTTGGGACTATATTCAAACCATGGAATTCTTTGGCAGCCCATTCCACCTCACGGTCCCAAGGAAGAATCAAACGAGAGGGGTAGCAGCATAAGTTGAGCACATAAGTCCATATCTGATTCGTGAATCTGCAATCAAAGAACAGATGACCAGTATTCTCTGGGAATGCCCAACAGAAAACACATCTGGACTGAGTGGTGATATGTAGACTGAGAAGACGGTCTTGCGTTTGGAGGCAGTTTGAGAGAGCCAGCCAAGAAATAAAGGAGTGCCGGGGTATGTACTTACCTGTCCAGAGCAGAGACCACCATGGAGTCAATTGGTTTTGATCTCTAATGCTTTCCCAAGCTGATTTAAGCGAATAGCGACCCTTACTACTTGGTGTCCAGATAACACGATCTGAAGGCAAGGATTTGTTGATGGCTACATTTTGCAATTCTTGCCAAACAGTGAGGAGATCGGCTGAGACTGCCGGAGGAGGGTCCCAGTCAGAATTTGAGATAATGGTTGCCACAGAAGCATCACGAGGTAAACTGGAATCATACTGAATACGATTTCCAAATCGTTCAGATAAGATGCCCAAAGGATGCCAAGGATCATGCCACAGAGAAGTAGAAGCTCCATTTGCAATAGAGTGGGTAATAATATCTTTAGCAAGGTGGCGACATTGAAGAAGCTTTCGCCATATCCAGGAGCACTCTGAAGGGATTTTGAGGGTCCAGAAGAATTTGTTTCGAATCAGTTTGGCGTAGCACCATTTGACCCATAAACTGTCCACCCGATTTGCAATGCTCCAAACTTGCCTAAGAATTCCCGCTTTGTTCCAATCAATCACTTTCCGTATACCCAAACCACCCTCAGTATTGGGACAGCAGACAGTCGACCAGGTGATCGGGTGGATTTTTCTTCGGAGGTCAGGGCCAAACCACAAAAAGTTGCAGCAAATTTGATCAATCTGCTTACAAATTGATTTGGGAAGAGTAAGAAGATTAGTCCAATATAAATAAAGGCTATTGAGCACTGATTTGATGAGCTCTGTCCGTCCCGCATAAGATAAAAAATAGGATTTCCAGCTTTGAACTTTGGTGACTATCCGATCAATCAACGGTTGGCAAGATGATGCAGATAGTCGACCAGAGATTAATGGCAATCCCAAATATTTAACAGGCAAGTTCCCAATCCGGAAGTTCAGAATTCTTTTAAATGTAGATTTGATGCTTGAGGACGTGCCAGCGAAGAAAATTTGACTTTTCTGGTGGTTAGGATGGAGCCCCGAGAGAGATGAGAAGGTAGATAGAATTTTGCCGAGCTCGGATACTGAAGCTAGATCTGCTTTAAGGAAAACAAACAAGTCATCAGCGAAACTAATGTGCGAGATTAAGGGGTTAGCGCACCTGGGGTGGGGTTGAATGAGCCCTACATGCATAGCTTGATCAAGAAGTGCAGAGAATCCTTCCATGGCTATAACAAAAAGGAAAGGTGATAGAGGGTCGCCTTGACGCAGCCCTCGAGAGCTTCTGAAATATCCTTGAGGCGTTCCATTGATGACTACTGAGAAACTTGGGGTGGTGAAGCAAGGTAGCAGCCAACTGATGAAAACGGATGGGAAGCCCATCATTTGCAGCAAAGTGATTATATAATCCCATCGAAGAGTGTCAAAAAATTTTCTAAGATCTATTTTGATTGCGCATCGGGGGGCCCCTTTATCACGATGGTAATTTCGTACCAGCTCATGTGTGAGGAGAACACTATCCGTAATGTTACGACCCTTAATAAAAGCCGATTGGTTAGAGCTGATAATTGTGGGAAGCACATTCTTGAATCGGCTTGCCAAGATTTTTGAGATGCATTTGTACACTGTGTTGCACAGAGAGATAGGGCGAAAATCAGAGAATGAATTTGGTCTTGCCACTTTTGGAATAAGTGTGATCAGGGTTGAGTTCATCTCAGAGAGCAATCTAGAAGATCTGAAAAAATTTTGGACAGCTTTGACCACATCATCTGCAATTATGTCCCAACACACCTTAAAGAAGTGAGTAGTAAATCCATCCGGGCCTGGGGCTTTGTCATCATCACAGTCAAAGAAAGCCCATTTTATCTCATCAGGAGAGATCGGATTTGTGAGCATAGGAATATCCATGGGATCAATAGAGCGAAGCCTGGGGAAGTTTTCATAGTCGAGAGTAGAGTCCGCAGGAGGCTGAGATAAGAGGGTGGTAAAGAAACTAACTCCTGCAGCATTGATATCGTCTGCCTGATTTAGGGTGGTCTCATTTGCTTGGATGGATGAGATCCTATTGAATCCTCGCCAAAAAGCCAAGCTACTGTGGAAAAATTTGGAATTGCTGTCCGCCAAAGAAAGCCATGAAATTCTGGATTTTTGCTGAAGCGAGGCTTCTTCAGCCCTTGCAAAGAAGTTGTAAGTGCGGAGAAGTTGTTTCTCTTCAGCAATAAGGGTATCATCATGAGGATTCAGATTGAGCTGTGTGAAGAGCTTGCTTGGCAATATGGACACGGGAGCTAATATTGCTGAAGCGATCTTTACTCCAGACACGTAATTTGGCCTTGAGCACTTTCAGCTTTTGTACAAGCTTGAACATCGGATTGCCCTCAACTGGGATTGTCCAAGCTGCTGAAACAAGGGCCCTGAATTCATCATGATTAGACCAGAAATTAAAAAATTTGAAAGGCTTACGACCCTTAGGATGAGGAGGGTATAGCAGCACCACCATGGGTGTGTGGTCAGAGATACCAGGCGGAAGGAAATCGGCTTCAGAAGCTACGGATCTGGTGCACCAGTGAATGTTGATAAGGACTTTGTCGAGCTTGCATTCAATGCGTCGAGAACTGTTGGTGGATGAGTTGCTCCATGTACAAAAAAGTCCTCTGCTCTTGAGATCAAACATGCCGAGCTGATGGAGACAATTGTTAAAAGATCGGGTGTTTCGTGGCTGGTAAGGGGCTCCTCCAATTTTCTCATTCTGGAACCGAACAACATTGAAATCTCCAAGCAGAATCCAAGGCATAACAGGGCTAGCAATGGTAATCAAATCTGACCAGAGAGTACACCGCTCAGAGTCAAGATTTGATGCATATATATAAGTTACCATGAAATTGGCGTTAGCTTCAATGTCAGTGACTCTACAATGGATTAGTTGTGCCGAGGAATGAACAATTTGGGTTCGACAGTAGTTGGAATTCCAAAGAACCCAAATTCGGCCAAGGGGAGGTAGTTATCTACATAACTCCAGTCTCTAGCAATCTTCTTAATAATCCGCAGTGAGTTAGTCTGGCTAACACGAGTTTCCAAAATGGCGAACATAGAGAGTTTCTGAACCGCAATAAGCTTACGGATTTCTGCTTGCTTGAGAGGATCATTGAGATCACGAATGTTCCAGGCAACAATTTTATTCATTGGGGGGAACGGAGATTAGAGATTGGGAACTTCCCCTGTTGGGACAGTGGTAATATCATCATCCAGAAGGGTAGATAAGGCATCAAAGCGGTTTGAGCTCGAGAACTTGCCTCCGTGGACTGGATCAGTAATCTTGGGACCGAGATAAGCTGGCTTGTCTGAGATTAAACTAGAAATTTGAAGGGGGCGAGGCTGAGCCAGGCTGGTAGCATGCAAAAGAGCAGATTCGTCATCTTTCGTAGCTGAAGATTGGATTTCCCAGTCCATTAATGGATTACTTTGAAGTGCTGCATCTTTCTCTCGTAGTGAGGCAAAACGTCGAACAGGTGATGGGCAATAAGAAGCGAAGTGGCCTGGGTTTCCAAAACCCGCAATTATGGAGTCAGCTGAATCTTCCTGATCACTTGGTCCATTTTCATCATTGTTGCCCGCAGGATCATGTATAACATCATCCTCACCTAGCAAATCAACATCATCAGGATTTGGTTCGCTCATCACCGATCTTGTTCTTGGTTGCTGCTCATCCCCCAAATCTTCCACAGTGATGGGATCATCCAGAGGGTTACGGATCGTAGCCACAGTTGAGAGAGCAGAATCAGTGGTGGCATTGGGTTTATTCTTTGGGACCAAGATCTGCTTGGCTACGCATTTTGATTCTAGGTGGCCAAAAGTCGAACATTTTGAGCACCGTAGTGGTTTCCAATCATATTGAACCTTTTGCTGAAACCTAGATCCATCTGGTCTAAGAACATCAATGAAATCGGGAAGGTCCTCAAGGGCAGAAACTTCCACACATACCCTGGCATAGGAGAGGTGATCCCGAGCAGCAGTCACTTTGTCCGTGAAGAGGGGAATGCCAATCGCACTAGCAAGGCGGCTGAGCATACGCTGACCCCAGAGATGGAGTTGAAGTCCGGGGAGCTTAATCCATAAATGTAAAGAGGATACAAGGGGTTTTTCCAGTTTAAGACAGGGTGTCCACGGCCTGAGAATCAGAGGCTTTTGGTTGAAAAACCAAGGGCCAGCTTCTAAGATTCGAAGTTTATCTTCTTAACAGCTGAAATCAAAGATAAAATTTCCATTTTCCAGTGACGAAATATTGAGATGACCCTTTGGCGCCCAAGCCTTCATCACAAAATTTTTAAGACTTTGAAAATAGGGTTTTGGCCCAAGAACGAAACCCACCAAAGCAGCAGACCATCTCTTCGAATCTTCAGCCGTTTTGGCTAAGGGACAAATGACCGTCTTGTGGCCATTATCAGACAGAGGACGAATGAAGTCAAGCGTTAAACCATTAGATTTGACCCTATTAGAAGCAAACAGAGCGGACCAAGGCCGAGTAGGATCCGAGGAGCCACCTGCACGATCTCCAGCCGGGGCATCTGCAGGCTCACCGGCAGAGGCAACCATGCCGGAGAAGAGAAATAACAGTGCCCCACAAGTTCAAGGTTTGGATTCGGCCTCTTGTTTAAGAAGAGAGTTTTCAAACCCATATTGTCCCAAGCTTCAACCAACTCAAGCTTGATTAAGTTTACAGAAGCGTAAAAACTTCCTTTTTAAGGTAGATACACTCTACTAAATTGTTTTGCTATGAATTGTTAATGAATAGTAGAAATTGAATTGTATTCGTGAATGGTATTGGTTTTACTATTAAGTTTAAAGGTTTCTATGGTTATTGAATTGCTCATAAGGATATATGAACTCAAAGAATGGTTGTAACTCAAAGAATAGTTTTGATTAAGGAATGGATTTTGCTAAGAAAGAATGGTTTTGATCAAAGAGGGATTTTCTCAAAGCATGGGTTTTTCTCAAAGTATGGTTCAAAGTATATGGTTAGTGAAATGCTCAACGATATGTGCCTTGTAAAGAAATGCTCACATGTTATCTCTTTTATGAACTGCTCTAAGTTATATGCTCACTCTGCTTTGCTTTCGCCTATTTTGCTCTGATGTGTGCATATGCTATCATTGATGTTTGTAGTATTGTTATTTAGTAATTTGTATACACTGAGTATTCCATGCTCAGCCAAATTGTTGATTTCGGTAGGTTCTGTGGATGCACATGCTCCTGAGCCTTGGTTAGAAGAGGAGTACTACGAGCCGGAGCCTGCCATGGAGCATCACCAGGATGATGGAGCTCTAGATAGGAAGCCCTATCTAGACTATTATTGAGTGATGTGAGGGAGAGGGTTGTGTATTTTGGAAGTGGGAAAGGTCCACTTTAAACTTTATATTTTGTATAATCGGTTGGTTCGGACTTGGAATACAAATCGTAGGTTTATGTTATAAAGAAATTTTCAGGTTCGCCTTTTAATATGCCTTGTATGCTCTTGCAGGATGGTATGTTCGCCTTATGTGTCATGACAGGATGGTATGACACAGCGGTCAAAGCCAAAAGTCTCCTAACTCCTAGGGGAGATTTTGGGTCGTGGCAATTTTTTTTGGGGGGGAATACTTAGAAAGTATACTTCGGCCTAAACCTACAAACGAGCACCAAATGCAAACCTGTGATCAGATTTCAATGTCATTTCTTCTGACGTGTGTCTTTCGAACTAACCTAACTGTGGGAATTCGTTTCGAGGGAATCCGAAGTTTTTAGCCTAGTTTGGGCACTAAGAGGCCGAAATCCATACTGAGAAATGATAATTTGGCCTAAGCCTAAAAAAGTGCACCAAATGCAAATCGCGGGTCCGATTTTGATGATGTTTCTTCTAACGCGGGCCTTTTGACCTAACCTAACTGTGAGAATTTGTTTCAAAGGAATCCGAGTTTCTTTGCTCGATTTGGGCACCATGAGGCCCAAAATTCTTACTTAGAAAGTATACTTCAGCGAAACGTGCACCAAATCCAAACCAATGATTATATTTTGATGTGATTTCTTCTAACGCGTGTATTTCAATCCAACCTAAGTGTGGGAATTCGTTTCGATAAAATCCGAGATAGTTTGCCCGATTTGGGCACCAAGAGCAGAAATCCATACTTAGAAAGTATACTTTGGCCTCATCATAAAAAAGGCACAACAATTCCAAACCGGGGGTCGGATTTCGATGTAGCTTCTTCTAACGTATGTATTTTGACCAAACCTAAGAGTGGGAATTCATTTCGATGGAAACCGAGGTCGTTTGCCCGATCTGGGCAATGAGAGGCTCGAAATCCATACTTAGAAAGTATACTTTCGGCCTAGACCTTCAAACACGCACCAAATCCAAACCGAGGGTTGGATTTCGATGCCATTTCTTCTCATGTGTGTATTTCGACACAACATTAGTGTGGGAAATCCGTTTCAATGGAATCCAAGGTCGTTTACCCAATTTGGGAACCGAGAAGCCCGTAATTCTTACTTAGAAAGTATACTTTGGCCTAAACCTACAAACAAGCACAAAATCCAAACCTATGATTAGATTTCGATGCCATTTCTTCTAATGCGTGTTTTTTAACCCAACCTAAGTGTGGGCATTCGTTTCGAGGGAATCCAAAGTCGTGAGCCTGGTTTGGGCACTAAGAGACCGAAATCTATACTAAGAAAGTATAATTCGACCTAAGCCTAAGAAAGTGCAACAAATGCAAACCGCGGGTCAGATTTCGATGGCGTTTCTTCTAATGCAAGTATTTTGACCTAACCTAAGTGTGAGAATTTGTTTCGAAGAAATCCAAGTTTGTTTGCTCGATTTAGGCACCGAGAGGCCCAAAATTCATACTTAGAAAGTATACTTCAGCGAAACATGCACCAATTCCAAACCTGTGATCGGATTTTGATGTTATTTCTTCTAACACGTGTATTTCGATCCAACCTAAATGTGGGAATTCGTTTCGAAAAAATCCGAGGTCATTTACCCGATTAGGCACGAAGAAGCCGAAATCCATACTTAGAAAGTATATGTAGAGCCCCAGACTTTTTCATGCTTAATACATGGCTCTTTCGTAGCTAAATTGCCTTTAAAGTAGTAAAATTAATAAATAAGGAAGAAATTGAACATTCCGAAATGTAAGAAATGTTCATTTTCGAAGTATGAACCCAACATAAGTTGAATCGTCGAAATCCGATGAGCGAGTCAAAAGATATGGCCAAAACAGTTTGGACCTGCAGGCAACGGATCGCTCGGTCCATGGAGCGATCGATCGGTCCAAAACCGATCGATCGGAAGCTATCGACTGGTCGAAAATTTTTTATGGGGAAATTTTCCAGAGAGTAGATTTGTGGCCGATCGCTCGGTTAGGAAACCGATCGATCGGTAGGCAACCGATCGCTCAGTATCGACCACCGATCGATCGGTGTATCGCGTTTTGCAGAAATTTTAGTAAGGGTGTCTCTGTCTTTTGGCGTTTCACTCTTGCCTTAAGAGTCTTGCCCGAGCCTTTAGGGCTCATTTACAACACTTAAGAGATTTAAGAGATAGGAGAGAAGAGGAAAGGGGTTTTCCAAAACCTAGGTTTCATTTGGGGAGAAATCAAAGGGGTTAAGACCCTAGATCAACCCCAAACCCGTTTTCTTCAAGATCAAGGCTTAAGCATTCGAGGAGCTCGTGATCCAAGCTAGGGCAGCAGCTACACAGTCGTTTTTGGAAGGGGTTTCTTCCTCATTTCTTCAAGGTCGGTACCTCTTGCTACCCTCCTAGTTATAGCTCCTCTTTCCCTTTATTTCTCTTTGTTTCCTTCCTTTGTACATGTGCTATGAGTTTGGAAGTGTGAACGTGGTGAATGGAGATGGAATAGGCGATTGGATGCCAATGGTTGTGTTGTGATGATTGAAACGAGGAAGGGCATTGTATCCATAATAAATACACATTTATGATGTGAGTAAACTCACCTAGAAAAGCATGATTTAGGTTTAAATGAATAATGAATAATGAACACACCATGTTTGATGAAATGTCAAGGTGAATAAAGTGAGTTGTAAATTAGGAAATGCATGCCTAATAAATTATGGAAATTGCTAGGGCCTATGATAGTGTGTTTCTTGCTTTCCCTAAATGATGTGAATATTACATTGCTCAATCATTGATGTTATATGTGTTGTGAATTATCCAAATGTCATATTTAAATTTAAATGCAAGTATGTACACGATTCCCACGAGCACGGCATGCATGACATGATTTACCGAGGTTTTCAAGAACATGGTTAGAGGTGGGACATATCCTACGACATGTTTTACCTCGCTTTTCACAAGAAAACAAGAACAAACACTCCACGAGGGGTCTCCCCTCACTTACAAGTGCATAGCATAAAGAAGGGTCTCCCTTCCCTCGCAAGTACATACATATCATGAAGAAGGGTCTCCCTTCTCTCTCAAGTGCATTGCATAAAGAAGGGTCTCCCTTCCCTCTCAAGGCATCTCACAAGTGCATCTCAGAAGTGCATCTCACAAGGACATCTCACAAGTGAATCTCACAAGTGGAAGGACAAGCATGATCATTCTAGGAAGAAGGGTCTCCCTTCCCTCACAAGTAGTTTACTTTTCCGAGCAAGCATGACATGACATAGCATGACAAGCATGAGCATTCTAGGAAGAAGAGTCTCCCTTCCCTCACAAGTAGATTACTTTTCAGAACAAGCAAGCATGATACACGCATGGCATGATATGACACGCATGATACAAGCATGACACGCACGACACGGTAGACAAGTTTTTAAGCATAAAAGGGTAATTTCAGTTAAGTCAAGTGCACAAGATTTCAAGGATTTTACCGGCTTTTATGAATGCAAACATGATGAATTATATTGCTTTACTTTATTGTCATGATATGAATCATTCCTGCTTTATATGTGTGAATTGTTTCCTGCTTTATGTATGCTATCCGTATGCTATGACTGTTGGTTAGTGCTTGGTACCCGCTGAGTATTCCATGCTCAACCGTACTTCTTATGTCGACAGGTGATAGCGGAGCGGCTGCTCCTTTTGATGTATGTGCTCCTGGCCCATGGGTGGAGGAAGAGTACGTTGAGGAGCCTGTGGAGGACCCTCCAGTCGAGGGTTATTATTAGAGGTGGTAGATTCTGAGTGATAGAGCTGTGGGTGAAATGAGAGATATATGTCCATGTACTTTGGCGGGCATGTCCGCACTTTCTTTTGGTTTCCTTTTTGTATAAACTTGGATTTATGTATGTATATACATAGAGGTTTGGTAGACTTCCGTTGTACCATGTTAGAGTATGTTTCCGCTGTTAAACCCTCTTTGTATATGCTCTGTGGGTTTTGCAAGATGGTTGGTCAAGTAAGTCATGCAAGCCATGATTAGTTGTCCAAGATTCACTCTAACTCCTAGGGTGGGTTTTGGGTCGCGACAATGTACATCGGCCTAAGGTATAAAAGTGCACCATTTCCAAATCGGGGGTCGGATTTTGATGTCGTTTCTTCTGACGTATGTATTTCAACCAAACCAAAGAGTGGGAATTCCTTTTCATTGAATCCAAGGTCGTTTGCTCGATCTGGATGCCGAGAGGCTCGAAATCCATACTTAGAAATCATGGGTCAGATTTCGATGCCGCTTCTTATAACATGTGTATTTCGACACAACATAAGTTTGGGAATTCATTTGGGTGGAATTTGTGGTCATTTGCCTGATTTGGGAACCGAGAGGTCCGAAATTCATACTTAGAAAGTATACTTTGTCCTCAATCTACAAATGCGTACCAAATCCAAACCTGTGATTAAATTTTGATGTCGTTTCTTCTAATGCCTGTATTTGAACCCAACCTAAGTGTGAGAATTCCTTTCGATGGAATCTGAGGTCGTTTGCCCGATTTGGACACCAAGAGGATGAAATCCATACTTAGAAACTATACTTCGGCCTAAACGTAAAAAAGCGCACCAATTCGAAACCGGGGGTGGATTTTCATGTTGTTTCTTCTGACGCATGAATTTCGACCAAACCTAAGTGTGGGAATTCGTTTCGATTGAATCCCAACTCATTTGCCTGATTTGGGCACCGAGAGGCTCGAAATCCATACTTAGAAAGTATACATCGTCCTAGACCTTCAAGCGCGCACCAAATCCGAACCGAGGGTCAGATTTCATTGTCGTTTCTTCTAATGTGTATTTCAACCAAACCGAAGAGTGAGAATTCGTTTCGATGAAATCCAAGGTCTTTTGCCCGATTTGAGCCCCCGAGAGACTCGAAATTCATACTTAGAAAGTATACTTTGGCCTAAAGCTACAAACGAGCACCAAATGCAAACCTGTGATCGGATTTCGATGCCGTTTCTTCTGACGTGTGTTTTGCGACCCAACCTAACTGTGGGAATTCATTTTGGGGGAATCCAAAGTCGTTAGCCCAATTTGGCCAATAAGAGGCTGAAATCCATACTAAGAAAGTATAATTCGGCCTAAGCCTAAAAAAGTGTACCAATGCAAATCGCGGGGTAGATTTTGATGTTAGGTCTTCTGACGTGGGTCTTTTGACCTAACCTACGTGTGAGAATTTGTTTAGAAGGAATCCGAGTTTGTCTGCTCGATCTGGGCACCGAGAGGCCCAAATTTCATACTTAAAAAGTATACTTCAGCGAACCGTGCACCAAATCGAAACCTGTGATCGGATTTTGATGAGAATTCTTCTAACGCGTGTATTTTGATCCAATTGAAGCGTGGGAATTTGTTTCGATAGAATCCGAGGTCGTTTGCCCGATTTGGACACCAAGAAGCCGAAATACATACTTAGAAAGTATACTTCGGCCTAAACGTAAAAAAGCGCCCCAATTCAAAACCGGGGGTCGGATTTTGATGTAGTTTCTTCTAACGTATGCATTTTGACCAAACCTAAGAGTGAGAATTCATTTCGATAGAATCCTTGGTCGTTCTCCCAATCTGGGCAATGAGAGGCTCGAAATCCATACTTAGAAAGTATACTTTGGCCTAGACCTTCAAACACGCAACAAATCCAAACCGAGGGTTTGATTTTGAAGCCGTTTCTTCTCACGCGTGTATTTCGACCCAACCTAAGTTCGGGAAATTTTTTTCAGAATCTAGGGTCGTTTGCCTAATTTGGGTACCGAGAGGCTCAAAATCCATACTTAGAAAGTATACTTTGGCCTAGACCTTTGAATGCGCACCAAATCCAAACCGAGGGTTGGATTTCATTGTCGTCTCTTCTAGTGTGTCTGTTTCAACCAAACCTAAGTGTTGGAATTTGTTTCGATGGAATACGAGGTCGTTTGCCTGATTTGAGCACCGAGAGGCTCGAAATTCATACTTAGAAAGTATTTTTTTGGGGGGGAATACTTAGAAAGTATACTTCAGCCTAAACCTACAAACGAGCACCAAATGCATACCGGTGATCGGATTTCAATGTCATTTCTTGTGACGCGTGTTTTTCGACCTAACCTAACCTAAAAAAGTGCACCAAATGCAAATTGTGGGTCAGATTTTGATGCTGTTACTTCTAACGCGGGTCTTTTGACCTAACCTAATTGTGAGAATTTGTTTCGAAGGAATCTGAATTTGTTTGATTGATTTGGGCACCGAGAGGCCCAAAATTCAAACTTAGAAAGTATACTTTTGTAAAACGTGCACCAAATCCAAACCTGTGATTGGATTTGATGTCATTTCTTCTAACATGTGTATTTCGATCCAATCAAAAGCGTGGGACTTCGTTTCGAAAGAATCCGACGTCGTTTGCCCGATTTGGGCACCAAGAAGCCGAAATCCAAACTTAGAAAGTATACTTCGGCCTAAACCTACAAACGGGAATAAAATCGAAATCAGGGGTCGGATTTCGAAATCGTTTCTTTTAACACATGTATTTCAACACAAACTACGTGTGGGAAATCATTTCGATGGAATTCGAAGTCGTTTCTCTTATTTGGGCACCAAGAAGCCCGAAATTCCTACTTAGAATACTTAGGCCTAAATCTACAAACGCGCACCAAATCCAAACCTTTGATTGGATTTTGATGTCGTTTCGTCTAATCCCTATATTTCAACCCAACCTAAGTGTGGGAATTCATTTTGATGGAATCCGAGGTCGTTTGTCCGATTTGGGCACCGAGAGGCAGATATCCATACTTAGAAAGTAAACTTCGGCCTAAACGTAAAAAAGCGCACCAATTCCAAACATGAGGTGGATTTCGATGTCGTTTCTTCTAACGCCTATATTTCGACCAAACCTAAGTGCGGGAATTCGTTTCCAAGGAATCTCAGGTCGTTTGCCTGATTTGGGCACCGAGAGGCTCGAAATCCATACTTAGAAAGTATACTTCTGTAGAGCCCCAGACTTTTTCATGCTTAATACATGACACTTTTGTAGTCAATTTGCCTTTAAAGAGGTATAATTAATAAATAAGGAAGAAATTGGAAATTTCTAAACATCAGAAATGTTCCTTTTCGAAGTACGAACCCAACGCAAGTTGAATCGTCAAAATCGGATGAACGAGTCAAAAGATATGGCCAAAACAGTCTGGACCTACAGGCAATCGTAGCTCAGAAGGCGCTAAGGACGTAGCTCGAAAGGCGCTAAGGATGTAGCTCGGTTATGCGCTAAGGACGTAGCTCGAAAGGTGCTAAGGACGAAGCTCTGACAACGTGCTCTGATAAGGCACAGACAACGCATAGACAACGTACACAGATAACGTAGCTCGAGCTCTGATAACGTATACGTTGTGCATCCGTTGTGCAACAGACAACGGGTGCGTTGTGCAACAGACAACGAGTACGTCGTGCGGCAGACAACGTGTACGTTGTACAGCACAACGGGCACGTTGTACATAAGACAACGGACAACGGGTTTGGCACCCCTCACAGCACAACGAGTTGGCACTATTCACAGCACAACGAGTTGGTGCTATTCACAGCACAACGAGTTGGTACTATTCACAACACAACAAGTTGACACTATTCATGGCACAACGAGTCGACACTGTTCACAGCACAACGTGTTCAGCACTGTTCATAGCACAACGTGTTCGACACTGTTCACAGCACAACGTGTTCAGCACTGTTCATAGCACAACGTGTTCGACACTGTTCACAGCACAACGTGTTCAGCACTTGTGTTTGTGCAGAAATTCCAGTAAGGGTATTATGGTCTTTTGGTCAGTTCACTCTTACCTTAAGAGTTTAACCCGAGCCTTTAGGGCATCATTCGGCACTTAGAGAGTTTGAGAGAATAGGAAAAAGGGGAGAAGGCGATTCCAACCTAGGGTTTTTCTTTGGAAGAGAAATCAAAGGGTTTTGAGACCCTAGATCACTTCAAGCTCGGCTCTTCTCCAAGATCTCGGCTCAAGCACTCGTGGAGAGCGTTCTCCAAGCTAGGGCAGCAGCTACACAGTCGTTTGGAAGAGGGATTTCTTCCTCATCTCTGCAAGGTCGGTACTCTTTACTACTCTCCTAGTTATAGCTTCTCTTTCCCTTTATTTCCTCTTGTTTTCCTTCACTTATATATTGTGTTATGAGATTGGTGGTATGAATGGTGAATGGAGGAGGATGTTGGCGAATGGATGCCGTGTGGATTATGTGATGGATGAATGGGAAAGGGCATTGTACTAATAATGAACATACAAGTGTGATGTAAGCATAACCCACCTAGAAAAGCATGATCTAGGTGTAAGTGAATAATGAACACACCCCATGTTTGATGAAATGCCAAGGTGAATACAGTGAGTTGGAAATCGGGAAAAGCATGCCTAATAAATTATGAACATTGCTAGGGCCTATGATAGTGTGTTTTCTTGCTTCCCCTAAATGATATGAATATTACATTGCTCAATCATTGATGTTATATGTATTGTGAAATTACCCAAATGTCATATTTAAATTTAAATGCAAGTATGTACACGGTTCCCACGAGCACAGCATGCATGACATGATTTATCAAGGTTTTCAAGAACATGGTTAGAGGTGGGACATATCCTATGATGTGTTTTACCTCGCTTTTCACAAGAAAACAAGAACCAACATTCCACAAGGGGTCTCCCCTCACTCACAAGTGCATATCATGAAGAAGGGCCTCCCTTCCCTGGCAAGTACATACATATCATGAAGAAGGGTCTCCCTTCCCTCGCAAGTGCATTGCATAATGAAGGGTCTCCCTTCCCTCTCAAGGCATCTCTCAAGCGCATCTCACAAGGGTATCTCACAAGTTACATGATCACAAGCAAGCACGCATGACATGCATGACATGACACGACATACAAGAATCAAGCAAGATAGACAAGACAAGCTTTCAAGTACGAAAAGATATTTCAAGTCAAGTCAAGTGCACGATGTTTTCAAGGGGTTTTATCGGCTTTCTACGAAATACAAGCATGATTATAAATTGCTTTACTTCCTTGTATGATATGAATTGTTTCCTTCTAACATATATGAATTGCTCCTGATTTATGTATTGCCATTGTTATGCTATAATTGTTGGTTAGTATTTAGTACCCGCTGAGTATTCCATGCTCAGCCGTACTTCTTATGTCGGCAGGTTATGAGGGAGCTGCTGCTCCATTTGATGTTTGTCCTCCTGGTCCATGGGTGGAGGAGGAGTACATCGAGGAGCCTTTGGAGGAACCTCCAGTAGAAGGTTACCATTAGGTGGTTGTAGATTCTGAGTGAATAGCTGTGGGTGAGATGAGAGATATACATTTATGTATTTTGGCGGGTCTGTCCGCACTTTCTTTGGTTACTTTTTGTATAAACTTGGATTTGCGAATGTATTATACATAGAGGTTTGTTTAGACTTCCGCTGTGCTTTATAGTTATGTTTCCGCTATAATGTCCTCTATTGTATATGCTCTGTGGGTTTTTGCAGGTTGGTTTGTCAAGCAAGTCATGTAAGCCATGATTAGTCGTCCAAAGTTCACTCTAACTCCTAGGGTGGGTTTTGGGTCGCGACAGAAGTGGTATCAAAGCTTAGGCTTTAGGTCTCTAGGATCACTTAGAATCTTATACCACGGCTTGACAAGAGCATATGTCAGGAAACAAGTTAGGAAGAAAGTAAGTCGGAAGAGAGTCTTGATCCAAGTGTAAGACTAAAATTTTAGTCTCAGTCTAAAATTGTTGCTTTAACCAAGTACGGGTCCTAGGTACGCTAGAACACTAAAGTATAAGTATAATGGGATGAATACTCTGATGACTTGATGTGATGTATATTAGTATTATACATCACATCGAGAGGCTTGAAATCCATATATTAGTATTCGACGTCATTTCTTTAACGAATGTATTTCGACCAAACCTAAGTGTGGCAATTCCTTTCGATTGAATCCAAGGTCGTTTGCCCGATTTGGGATTCGAGAGGCTTGAAATCCATACTTAGAAAGTATACTTCGGCCTAGACCTTTAAGCGCTCACCGAATCCAAACCGAGGGTCAGATTTCGTTGCCGTTTCTTCTAGTGTGTGTATTTCAACCAAACCTAAGAGTGGGAATCCCTTTCGATGGAATCCGAGGTCGTTTGCCCAGTTTGGGAACCGAGAGGCTCGAAATTCATACTTAGAATGTATACTTTGGCCTAAACCTACAGACGAGCACAAAATGTAAACCTGTAATCGGATTTCGATGCCGTTTCATCTGACGCGTGTTTTTCGACCCAACCTAACTGTGGGAATTCGTTTCGAGGGAATCCTAAGTCGTTTGGTTTGGGCACTAAGTGGCCGAAATCCATACAAAGAAAGTATAATTCGGCCTAACCCTAAAAAAGTGCACCAAATGCAAATCGTGGGTCGGATTTTGATGCTGTTTCTTCTAACGTGGGTCTTTTGACCTAACCTACGTGTGAGAATTTGTTTCGAAGGAATCTGAGTTTGTTTGCTCGATTTGGGCTCCGAGAGACCCAAAATTCATACTTAGAAAGTATACTTCAATGAAACGTGAAGCAAATCCAAACTTGTGATCGGATTTTGATGTGAATTCTTCTGACCCGTGTATTTTGATCCAACCAAAGCGTGGGAATTCATTTCGATAGAATCTGAGGTCGTTTGCCCGATTTGGGCACCAAGAAGCCGAAATACATACTTAGAAATAAACTTCGGCCTAAACATAAAAAAGCGCACCAATTCCAAACCGGGAGTCGGATTTCGATGTAGTTTCTTCTAACGTGACCAAACCTAAGAGTGGGAATTCGTTTCGATGGAATCCGAGGTCGTTTGCCCGATCTGGGCAACGAGAGGCTCAAAATCCAGACTTAGAAAGTATACTTTGGCCTAGACATTCAAACGCGCCACAAATCCAAACCGAGGGTTGGATTTCGAAGCCATTTCTTCTCATGCGTGTCTTTCGACCCATCCTAAGTGCTGGAAATTCATGTCGATGGAATCCATGGTCGTTTGCCCGATTTGGGTACCAAGAGACTAAAAATCCGATCACATGTTTGGATTTGGTGCACGTTTCGCTGAAGTATACTTTCTGAGTATGAATTTTGGGCCTCTCGGTGCCCAAATCGATGAAACAAACTCATATTCGTTCGAAAAAAATTCTCACACTTAGCTGAGGTCAAAAGACCCGCGTTAGAAGAAACAGCATCGAAATCCCACCCATTGCATTTGGTACACTTTTTTAGGCTTAGGCCGAATTTGTAGAGACCCGAATCTTTTTCATGTTTTTATTTCATTGTGTTAAGGGTATTTTAGTCCTTGTGATGTTTGATGTTTATTGTTTTTTTTATGCCTAATTATTGTGGTGTAAACTAGGCTTAATCAACTTGTAACGGATGGATGTCATGGCACATCCTAAACTTTAGGAAGCTCTAGTTTTAGCACCGTTTACTGGAATTGTGTGATTCTTGAACCATTAGAAAGGTGTTGGAATCCTCTTCGAGATTCATGTTTAGTGTTTTTCCTCATTTTGAGTTTAAGTCAAGTCAATAGTGAGTTTTGTCTAATGGAATTGCAGATCAGTCAACTTTGGGGATATTTTAGTCTATAAATTAAGTGAAAATTAGAAATTCTAAAACGCCAGAAATGTTTGTTTTCAAAAGACGAATCCAACCCAAGTTGAATCGTCAAAATCCGACGAACGAGTCAAAAGTTATGGCCAAAACAGTAAAGGGAGTCAAAACCTGCAGGAACCGATCGCTCGGTCAGAACCAGCGATCGATCGGTCCAAAACCGATCGATCGGTATCTATCGACTGGTCCAAAATTTTGTATGGGGAAATTTTCCAGAGAGTGTGTTTTTGACCTATCGCCCGGTCATAAACACCGATCGATCGGTAGGCAACCGATCGCTCGGTCATTACCACCGATCGCTCGGTCCTTCGTGTTTTTGCTGATTTTTAGTATGGGCTTTTTGGTCTTTTCGTTCTCAGACCTTGGGGCTATAAATAGGGGGTCCTACTCGAAATATTAAAATACTCCACCTAGTTCTAACCTAATTTGGCAAAAAGGGGGAGAAACCCTAGGGTTTTGAGAGAGGGTTTTCTTGGAGAAGGAGGAGATTGATAGGAGATTGCAAGAAAAGTTTGGGAAGCTTCTCCAAATCGTCTCGGGAGTGTTTTGAATCCAAGGGAAGGATTCCTAAGGTCGATATACTATCCTAATCAACTCTATTTTAAGGTTTTGTGAATGTTGATGTGCTAAGAATTGTAGAAATAGATAGTTGATGCATTTTCCCTAATTTTCTATGAAATAAGCTAATTATGGATGAGAATGTGAATGGATATGTGGATTGGAAATGTGGATAGAATGTATGGAGGATGGGAAATGTATGGAGGATGGGATTAATTTGTGGATGTGGATGAATATATTGATTGTATGGATGAATTATGGTTTGATGAATGCTTGAAAATATGGAGGAGAAATGGATTCATATTATACGAACACAAGGTGTTTGTGAAAAGGCTTGAATGGATAAATGCTATTATACTCTTATGAAATGGTGGTAAATTGATTATGAATTGCGATATGAATTATGATAAGATATGTATATGTGAATGGTTTGTTAAGTATGTCTAATTATTTGCATGGAAATTGATAGTCGGGAAGGTAAGAACTTAGAGGAACATCTCTCAAACCGGGAATTCTCTAACTATTTGGTATGGGACATATAGTGGAGTTTCCATGGTGGGAGATCGAAATCTAAACAATTATCAACTCGAATGTTAATTTCGACACTTAAGCACATATGCACATGTATGTTAAGATAAGAGTCTCACAAGTCACACATGTGGGCCACAAGCATGAGCATGACATACGTTTGACATTCTGAATAAGCATAAGCATGGCATGGTCCGTATCTGCCAAGAACGGCATGTCTCATTACTGTGTGATCTGAATAAGTGCATAAGGCATGGTCCGTATCCGCCAAGAACGGCATGTCTCATTACTGTATGATCTGAATAAGTGCATAAGCATAAGCATAAGCATCTCACAAGCACGTGGTCTCATAAGCATAAGTACCTCATAAGTGTATGGTTTTTCCAAGCCTAAGATTCTCACAAGTACACGAGTCAAGGTGATGATATGATGAATATGCGCACACGTTCTTCCGCACTCTGATTATGTTATTATGCTATTGGATATGTTTCTGACTAAGTGCAGGTATATTATTATTGTTGATTGGATTTTATATACACTGAGTACCTTTGTACTCAGCCGGACTTTTGTCTTGGCAGGTATAGAGCAGGAGTACACGGTGGAGCCGTGGGTTGAGGAAACATACATTGAGGAAGGAGGTGAAGGTGAGCCTTCTGAGGAGGGAGCCAGAGACTTGGGCGGCTACACCTCTTAGTTTACATTTCTTTTCATTGACAGAGTTTTGTAATTGACTTTTAGAGGATGTTGCTCAGTAGACTTCTCATTAGTTGTGTATCAGACTTGTTGGTTCATTGTGAGTTGTTTATATAGACCTTAGACTTGTGCAGGTTGGATTGGCTTTATATATCGGAATTTTATTACTCTCATTTTTGGAGACTCGTGTAGTAGCCTTATATGCATGGTTTTAAACAGGTTAAGTGAATGTGGCGATTCCAAAGTCCTATTTTAGCCTTAGTAGGATTTGGGGTCGTTATAGAATTATACTTTCTCAATATGGATTCGGCCTCTTAGTGCACAAACTAGGCTAACGAATTCGGACTCTCTTGAAAAGAATTCCCACAGTTAGGTTGGGTCGAAAAACACGCGTCAGAAGAAACGGCATCAAAATCCGATCACAGGTTTGCATTTGGTGCTTGTTTGTAGGTTTAGGCCGAAGTATACTTTCTAAGTATGATATTCGAGCCTCTCGGTGCCCAAATCAGGCAAACGACCTCAGATTCCATCGACACGAATTCCAACATTTAGGTTTGGTCGAGATACTTGCGTTAGAAGAAACGACATCAAAATCCACCACATTTTTGGAATTGGTGCGCTTTTTTACGTTTAGGCCGAAGTTTTTTTCTAAGTATGTATTTCGGCTTTTTGGTGCCCAAATCGGGCAAACAACCTCGGATTCTATCAAAAAGATTCTCACGCTTCAGTTGGATCGAAATACACACGTTTGAAGAAATCACATCAAAATCCGATCACAGGTTTGGATTTGGTGCCCGTTTCGCTGAAGTATACTTTCTAACTATGAGTTTTGGGCCTCTAGGTGCCCAAATTAAGCAAACAAACTCAGATTTCTTCGAAACAAATTCTCACACTTAGGTTAGGTGAAAATACCCGCATTAGAAGAAACAACATCAAAATCCGACCCGCGGTTTGCATTTGGTGCACTTTTTTAGGTTTAGGTCGAATTATAGTTTCTCAGTATAGATTTCGGCCTCTTGGTGCCCAAACCAGGCTAACGACTTCGGATTCCCTTGAAACAAATTCCTAAACTTAGGCTGGGTCAAGAAACATAGGTGTGGATTTGGTGCTCGTTTGTAGGTTTAGGCCGAAGTACACTTTCTAAGTATGGATTTCAAGCCACTCGGTGCCCAAATCGGGCAAACGACCTTGGATTCCATCGAAATGGATTTCCCACACTTATGTTGTGTTGAAATACACACATGAGAAGAAACGGCATCGAAAGTCAACCCTCGGTTTGGATTTGCTGTGCGTTTGAAGGTCTAGGCCGAAGTATACTTTCTAAGTATGGATTTCGAGCCTCTCATTGCCCAGATCGAGCAAACGACCTCGGATTCGATTGAAATGAATTCTCACTCTTAGGTTTGGTCAAAATACATACGTTAGAAGAAACCACATCGAAATCCGACCCCCGATTTGGAATTGGTGCACTTTTTTACGTTGAGGCCGAAGTATACTTTCTAAGTATGCATTTCGACTTCTGGGTTCCCAAATTGGGCAAACAACCTCAGATCAAAATCCACACGTTAGAAGAAATCACATCAAATCCGATCACAGGTTTGCATTTGGTGCACGTTTCGCTGAAGTATACTTTCTAAGCATGAATTTTGGGCCTCACGGTGCCCAAATCGAGAAAACAAACTCGGATTCCTTCTAAAAAAATTTTCACACTTAGGTTAGGTCAAAAGACCAGCGTAAGAAGAAACAGCATTGAAATCTGACCCGCGATTTGCATTTTGTGCACTCTTTTAGGCTTAGCCCGAATTATACGTTCTCAGTATGGATTTCGGCTTCTTAATGCCCAATCTAGGCTAACTACTTCGAATTCCCTCGAAACGAATTCCCACAATTAGGTTGTGTCGAAATACACGCGTTAGGAGAAACGGCATCGAAATCTAACCCATGATTTCGATTTTATTCGCATTTGTAGGTTTAGGCCGAAGTATACTTTCTAAGTAAGGAATCCCATCACAGGTTTGCATTTGGTGCTCGTTTGTGGGTTTAGGCCAAAGTATACTTTCTAAGTAAGGATTTGTGCCTCTCGGTGCCCAAATCGGGCAAACGACCTCGGATTTCATCGAAAAGAATTCTCACACTTATGTTGGGTTGAAATACAGGCATTAGAAAAAATGACATCAAAATTCAATCACAGGTTTGGATTTGGTGCGCGTTTGTAGATTTAGGCCAAAGTATACTTTCTAAGTACGAATTTCAGGCCTCCCGGTGCCCAAATCAGGCAAACAACCTCGAATTCCATTGAAATGAATTCCCACACTTAGGTTGTGTCGAAATACACACGTTATAAAAAAAGGCATCGAAATCCGACCCCTGATTTCGATTTTGTTCGCGTTTGAAGGTTTAGGCCGAAGTATACTTTCTCAGTACAGATTTCGAGCCTCTCGGTGTTTAGATCGGACAAACGACCTCGGATTCCATCAGAACAAATTCCCACTCTTTGGTTTGGTCGAAATACATGCGTCAAAAGAAACGAAATCGAAATCCGACCCCCGGTTTGGAATTGGTGCACTTTTTTACGTTTAGGCCGAAGTATACTAAGTATAGATTTCGGCTTCTTGGTGCCAAATAGGGCAAACGACCTCGGATTTTTTCGAAACGAATTCCCACACTTAGGTTGGACCGAAATACACGCGTTAGATGAAATGACATCAAAATCCGATCACAGGTTTGGATTTGGTCCATGTTTCGCTGAAGAAACAGTGCCCAGATCAAGCGAAAAAACTCAGATTTCATCGAAACAAATTCTCACACTTAGGTTAGGTGAAAATACCCGCATTAGAAGAAACGGCATCGAATTTTTTAGGATTAGGCCGAATTATACTTTCTCAGTATAGATTTCAGCCTCTTAGCGCCCAAACCAGGCTAACGACTTCAGATTCCCTTATAACGAATTCCCACACTTAGGTTGGGTCAAAAAACACGCGTCAGAAGAAATGGCATCGAAATCCGATCATAGGTTTGCATTTGGTGCTCGTTTGTAGGTTTAGGCCAAAGTATACTTTTTATGTTTGAATTTCGAGCCTCTCGGTGCCCAAATCGGGCAGATGACCTTGGATTCCATTGAAACAAATTCCCACTCTTAGGTTTGGTTGAAATACAAACACTAGAAGAAACGGCCACGAAATCTGACCCTCGGTTTGGATTTGGTGCGCGCTTGAAGGTCTAGGCCGAAGTATACTTTCTAAGTAAGGATTTCGAGCCTCTCGGTGCCCAAATCAGGCAAACGACCTTGGATTCAATCGAAACGAATTCCCACACTTAGGTTTGGTCGAAATACATGCATTAAAAGAAACAACATCGAAATCCACTCTGGTTTGGAATTGGTGTGCTTTTTTACGTTTAGGCCGAAGTTTACTTTCTCATGATGGATTTCTGCCTCTCGGTGCCAAAATCAGGCAAACGACCTCGGATTCCATTGAAATGAATTTCCACACTTAGGTTGGGTTGAAATATAGGCAGTAGAAGAAGCGACATCAAAATCCAATCAAATGTTTGGATGTGGTGCGCGTTTGTAGATTTAGGCCAAAGTATTTTTTCTGAGTATGAATTTCGGGCCTCTCGGTGCCCAAATCGAGCAAACGACCTGGGATTCAATCGAAACGAATTCCCACACTTAGGTTTGGTCGAAATACACCCGTTAGAAGAAACGACCTGAAAATCCACCCCTGGCTTGGAATTGGTGCGCTATTTTACGTTGAGGCCGAAGTATACTTTCTAAGTATGGATTTCGGCTTCTTGGTGCCCAAATCGGGCAAACTACCTCGGATTCTATTGAAACAAATTACCATGCTTAGGTTGGATTGAAATACACGCGTTAGAAGAAATCACATCAAAGTCTGATCACAGGTTTGGATTTCGTGCACGTTTCGCTAAAATATACTTTCTAAGTATGAATTTTGGGCATCTCGGTGCCTAAATCGAGCAAACAAACTCGGATTCCTTCCAAACAAATTCTCACACTTAGGTTAGGTCAAAAGACCCACGTTAGAAGAAACAACATCGAAATCCGACCGCGATTTGCTTTTGGTGCATTTTTTAGGCTTAGGCCGAATTATACTTTCTCAATAAGGATTTTGGCCTCTTAGTGCCCAAACCCGGCAAATGACGTCGGATTCCCTCGAAACGAATTCCCGAAGTTAGGTTGGGTCGAAAAACACTCGTCAGAAGCAACGGCATCGAAATCCGATCACAGGTTTGCATTTGGTTCACGTTTGTGGGTTTAGGCCGAAGTTTATTTTCTAAGTACGAATTTCGAGCCTCTCGGTGCCCAAATCAGGCACTTGACCTCGGATTCCATCGGAATGAATTACCACTCTTAGGTTTGGTTGAAATACACACAATGGAAGAAACAACAATGAAATCCGACCCTCGGTTTTGATTTGGTGCGCGTTTGAAGGTCTAGGCAGAAGTATACTTTCTAAGTATGGACGTTGAGCTTCTCAGTGCCCAAATCGGGCAAACGACCTGAGATTCCATTGAAACGAATTCCTCACACTTAGGTTTGTTCGAAATACATGCGTTAGAAGAAACGACATCGAAATCAACCTCCAGTTTGGAATTGGTGCGCTTTTTACGTTTAGGCCAAAGTTTACTTTCTATGTATGGATTTCTGCCTCTCGGTGCCCAAATCGGGCAAACGATCTGGATTCGATCGAAATAAATTCCCACACTTAGGTTGGGTTCAAATACAGGCATTAGAAGGAACGACATCAAAATCCAATCAAAGGTTTGGATTTGGTACGCGTTTGTAGATTTAGGCCAAAGTTTTTTTTTCTAAGTATGAATTTCGGGCCTCTCGGTGCCCAAATAAGGCAAACGACCTCGAATTCAGCGAAATGAATTCCCACACTTAGGTTGTATCGAAATACACTCGTTAGAAGAAACGGCATTGAAATCTGACCCCTGATTTCGATTTTATTCGTGTTTGTAAGTTTAGGTCGAAGTAAACTTTCTAAGTATTGATTTCAGCTTCTTGGTGCCCAAATCGGGCAAACATCCTCGGATTCATTCGAAACGAATTCCCACACTTAGGTTGGATCGAAATACACGAGTTAAAAGAAATCACATCAAAATCCGATCACAGGTTTGGATTTGGTGCACGTTTCGCTGAAGTATACTTTCTAAGTATGAATTTTTGGCATCTCGGTGCCCAAATCAAGCAAACAAACTCAAATTCCTTCGAAAAAAATTCTCACACTTAGGTTAGGTCAAAAGAAACAACATCTAAATTCGACCCGCGATTTGCATTTGGCTTACTTTTTTAGGCTTAGGCCGAATTATACTTTCTTAGTATGGATTTCGACCTCTTAGTGCCCAAACCAGGCTAACGACTTCGGATTCCCTCTTAGCGAATTCCCCCGGTTAGGTTGGGTCAAAAAACACGCGTCAGAAGAAACGGCATCGAAATCCGATCACAGGTTTGCATTTGGTGCTCGTTTGTGTGTTTACGCCAAAGTATACTTTCTAGTGCGAATTATACTTTCTCAGTATAGATTTCGGCCTCTTAGTGCCCCAACTAGGCGAACGACTTTGGATTCCCTTGAAATGAATTCCAAAACTTAGGTTGGGTCGAAAAACACGAGTCTGAAGAAATGGCATCGAAATCCGATCACAGGTTTGCGTTTGGTGCTCCTTTGTAGGTTTAGGCCAAATTATACTTTTAAGTATGAATTTCGAGCCTCTCGGTGCCCAAATCGGGCAAACGACCTCGGATTCCATCGAAACGAATTTCTACTCTTAGGTTTGGTTGAAATACAAACACTAGAAGAAACGGCCACGAAATCTGACCCTTGGTTTGGATTTGGTGCGCGCTTGAAGGTCTAGGCCGAAGTATACTTTCTAAGTATGGATTTCATGTAATGACCCGGACATTTTTAGAAATAAAAATATCATATATATTCAGTAAATGACTGAATAATTAGTAACTCATAGTATTACCTAAGTATATAAGACAATATATTACTTAATTAGGTGATAATAGAGTATATATTAAGCTTAAGGTATAAAACTTAGTGTTAAAATAAGTATTTAGCACTAAAGTGAATGGGATCACGACAAGTGGCAATATCCTAGGGTGGATGTCCAATTATTTAATGATAAGTTGATCATGAGTTAAGAGGACACATGGCAAGTGCCACATGTCAACACCACAAAAAGGGGACGTTCAAGATTAATTAGGGTTAAAGTAAATTAACTACGATGGGTTAATCATGAGTTAACTAGTGGAGTTAAGAAAGTGTGGTGATGATCATGTGGATTTGACCAAAGAAGTATAAGGGAAATGAACCAAAGCTCAAGCCCACTTTAGTGACCCTAGGGGTGTGAACCCAAGTCAAGTGAAGTTAACCATGGGTATAAATCTATGAACCTAGTGATTAGGATATTAACCCTTAAGTTATGTACACGTCCACCTTTGGTTGAGTTTAAAAGTTAACTTAAACAAGAAGTTAACTCTTGGTGTAACTAAGGTTAATAACATGAACCATATTAATGGTTATACATGTTTGGAAATTTAAAGAAGGTAACTAAATTCTGGAATTTAATGAAAGTGAGACATTCTTTGGATGGGGAGATGTACATGCCCAACCATGAGTTAGGTGGTTCACTTGGGTTAAATAAATTCTGAACTAAGACTCATGCATGAGTAACTTTGGTTAGTTGCATGAACCATTTAAGTGTAATATATCATGAGATCACAAAGGTGACAACTATATCAAGTGGAAAAAACGTCCAAGAAGAGTGTATGTGAAAAATGTCACAAAAGTATACACTAAAAAGGATTAATATAATGTGTATAAACTTAGAGAAAGACCAAAAGGAAGGTCTTGTATTATGCATGAACACTACCTCACGCCCCAAAATCCCTTGGCTAAATTGATTGTGTTCACATTAGCTAGTTAGGGTAACTATGTAGTTCATGAACCAAATCCATGAACATAATAAATGAGATACATAATTTAATTTAGTTCATGAATCTAATCCATGAATCTAATAAAAGTAATACATGAATTAAGAAAATACATGAATCTAATGCATGTATTAGTAGTAATATGTATATAGTTATTATAGTGTATGGACTGAACCCCTTACCCTATAAATACCACACGCCCCACCCCTTGTGTCTCACTCCATTTGTGCCAAACTCTAGAGAGACTAGAGACCCCACACACCCAACCCTTGTGTCTCACTCCAAGCCAACGTCCAACCTTGAGAAAAGAGTGAGAGAGCAAGAAAGAAGGAAAGAAGAAAGAAAGAAAGAGAAAAAGAAGAGGAAAGAAAGAAAGAAAAGAAGAACGGGATTATGCCAAGCCCTACTTCGGTTTCGGCAAAAAGAGTAATTGATATTTGGTAATATCATTCTAAGTGATATCTTAGAAGGAAGGTTATGATTAAGTAAATTATACTCTATTATATCTGAAAAATAGTATGGTATTACTATCTTGAAATGCTGGAAATAGTATGATATTACTATATTGAAATGTTGGAAATAGTAAGATATTATTATCTTGAAATGCTGGAAAATAATATGCTACTACTATTATGAAATGCTGGAAAATAGTATACTATCATTATATTGAAATATTGGAAAATATTATAATATTACTATGTTGGAAAATAGTACGATAATGCTATGTTACTGCATTAGAGTGATGATACTATGATAATTGTGCTATATTACATTCGGAAAATATGATAAAGAAATGAATGTGATTAAAGTATAGAAAATAACGATTCTAAGTATAATCAAGAATCAAAGTTCTATAATCATGATATTATGATGTATATGAAAATATTACCTTATAATGTCTTAATGAGAAGGCAAGGAAAAGATAAATAAACTTATCTTATAAAGGCCTCAAGATAGTGGCGAGGTAAAGGAAGGCCGTTCGACAATATTTCATGAGGGGTTAAAGATGACACCAAGACGGAATGAGTCTAAAGAGGTCTACTTTTCAGTGATCATCTTGAGAAGCAGAATTAAGATAAGTATGAAAAGGTAAAAGAAAAGATAAATAACCTTATCTTATAAAGGCCTCAAGATAGTGGCGAGGTAAAGGAAGGCCGTTCGACAATATTTCATGAGAGGTTAAAGATGACTCCAAGACAAAATGAGTCTAAAGAGGTGTACCTTTCAGTGATCATCTTGAGAGGCAGAATTAAGATAAGTCTGAAAAGATAAAAAAACCTTATCTTATAAAGGCCTCAAGATAGTGGCGAGGTAAAGGAAGACCGTTCGACAATATTTCATGAGGGGTTAAAGATGACTCCAAGACGGAATGAGTTTAAAGAGGTGTACCTTTCAATGATCATCTTGAGAGGTAGGGCTAAAATAAGGCGGAAAAGAATAAAAAGATTTTTAAAAAAATTGTTTATCTTAAAAAGAGTCTCAAGATAGTGGCAAGGTAAAGGAAGGCCATTCGACAATAATTCATGAAGAGTAATGACGACACCAAGATGGAATGAAATACTTCACGAGGGGTCAAACTCCAAGACGGAATGAGTCTAAAGAGGTGTACCATTCAGGGATCATCTTGAGAGGCAAGATTTAAGATAAACTGGATCCGGATAAAAGATATTGAAAAGACATACTGGAAGTAATATTAAAAGTCTTAATAATATATCCTATATTGTTATGCTTATTCTAACTTGTCATTTTAGCATGATATTATTGAATATTCTTATTGGGCTTCATAGCTTACTGACCTTTTATGTCTCCAGATGAACAGTAAAAGAACAACTTGAAAGTAACGTTCGAAGAAAGGCGGAGTTGCTTTTTAATTTTGATGTTATATTTTGTTATATGTTCATTTGGATGTAATTAAACTGGTTATGTAAACCCTAACTTTAATTTTGGACATGGTTATGATGGCTATTGCGTGTAGAACGAGAAGAAGAGTTTAAAATTTTTAATTCCCTTGGTATTTTACGCTTCTGCATTATACGAGAAAAATGATCTCACGGACGGATTACTCTTACATTTCATTAATGAAATTTTAAGTTTAAGACGGGTCGTGACATTTCAAGCCTCTCGATGCCCAAATCGGGCAAACGACCTTGGATTCAATCGAAACGAATTCCCACACTTAGGTTAGGTCGAAATACATGCGTTAGAAGAAACGACATCGAAATCCACACCCGACTTGGAATTGGTGCGCTTTTTTACGTTTAGGCCGAAGTTTACTTTCTCTGTATGGATTTCTACCTCTTGGTGCCCAAATCAGGCAAAAGACCTCGGATTCCATTGAAATGACTTCCCACACTTAGGTTGGGTTGAAATACAGGCATTATAAGAAACGATATCAAAATCCAATCAAATGTTTGGATTTGGTGCGCGTTTGTAGATTTAGGCCAAAGTATTTTTTCTAAGTATGAATTTCGGGCTTCTCAGTGCCCAAATCGGGCAAACGACCTGGGATTCAATCGAAACGAATACCCACACTTAGGTTTGGTCGAAATACATGCGTTAGAATAAACGACATGAAAATCCACCCCCGGTTTGGAATTGGGGCGCTTTTTTACATTGAGGCCGAAGTATACTTTCTAAATATGGATTTCAGCTTCTTGGTGCCCAAATCGGGCAAACGACCTCGGATTCCTTCGAAACGAATTCCCACACTTAGGTTGGATCGAAATACACACGTTAGAAGAAATCACATCAAAATCCGATCACAGGTTTGGATTTGGTGCACGTTTCGCTGAAGTATACTTTCTAAGTATGAATTTTGGACCTCTCCATGCCAAAATCAAGCAAACAAACTCAGATTCCTTCGAAACAAATTCTCACACTTAGGTTAGGTCAAAAGAAACAGCATCTAAATCCGACCCGCGATTTTCATTTGGCGCACTTTTTAGGCTTGGGCCAAATTATACCTTCTTAATATGGATTTCGGCCTCTTAGTGCCCAAACAAGGCTAAGGACTTCGGATTCCCTCAAAACGAATTCCCACAGTTAGGTTGTGTCGAAAAACATGCGTAAGAAGAAACGGCATCGAAATCTGATCACAGGTCTGCATTTGGTGCTCGTTTGTGGGTTTAGGCCAAACTATATTTTCTAAGTATGAATTTTGAGCCTCTCAGTGCCCAAATCAGGCAAACGACCTCGGATTCCATCGAAACAAATTCCCACTCTTAGGTTTGGTTGAAATACACACACTAGATGAAACGGAAACGAAATCTGACCCTAGGTTTGGATTTGGTGCGCGCTTGAAGGTCTAGGATGAAGTATACTTTCTAAGTATGGATTTCGAGCCTGTCGGTGCCCAAATCGGGCAAACGACCATGGATTCAATCGAAATGAATTCCCACACTTAGGTTTGGTCGAAATACATACATTAGAAGAAACGACATGAAAATCAACCCCTGGTGTGGAATTGTTGCACTTTTTCACGTTTAGGCCTAAGTATACTTTTTAAGTATGGATTTCTGCCTCTCGGTGCCCAAATCGGGCAAACGACCACAAATTCCATCGAAAAGAATTCTCACACTTAGGTTGGGTTGAAATAGAGGCATTAGAGGAAACGACATCAAAATTCAATCACAGGTTTGGATTTGGTGCGTGTTTGTAGATTTAGGCCAAAGTATTTTTTCTAAGTATGAATTTCGGGCCTCTTGGTGCCCAAATAAGGGAAACTACCTTGAATTCCATCGAAATGAATTCCCACACTTAGGTTGTGTCGAAATACACGCGTTAGAAGAAACGGCATTGAAATCCGATCACAGGTTTGGTTTTGGTGCATGTTTCGCTGAAGTATACTTTCTAAGTATGAATTTTGGCCCTCTCGGTGCCCAAATCGAGCAAACAAACTCAGATTTCTTCGAAACAAATTCTCACACTTAGGTTATGTCAAAATACCCGCATTAGAAGAAACGGCATCGAAAACTGACCCGCGGTTTGCATTGGTTGTACTTTTTAAGGCTTATGCCGAATTATACTTTCTCAGTATAGATTTCGGCCTCTTAGTGCCCAAACCAGGCTAACGACTTCGGTTTCCCTTGAAACGAATTCCCATACTTAGGTTGGGTCGAAAAACACACGTCAGAAGAAATGGTATCGAAATCCGATCACAGGTTTGCATTTGCTGCTTGTTTGTAGGTTTAGGCCAAAGTATACTTTTTAAGTATGAATTTCGAGCCTCTCGGTGCCCAAATCGGGCAAACGACCTCGGATTCCATCGAAACGAATTCTTACTCTTAGGTTTCATTGAAATACAAACACTATAAGAAACGGCAACGAAATCTGACCCCCGGTTTGGATTTGGTGCGTGCTTGAATGTCTAGGCCGAAGTATACTTTCTATGTATGAATTTCAACCCTCTCGGTGCCCAAATTGGGCAAACGACTTGGGATTCAATCGAAACGAATTCCCCAACTTTGGTTTGGTCGAAATACATGCGTTAGAAGAAACGAAATGAAAATCCACCCCCGGTTTGGAATTGGTGCACTTTTTTACGTTGAGGCCGAAGTATACTTTCTAAGTATGGATTCCGGCTTCTTGGTGCCCAAATCGGGCAAACGACCTCGGATTCTTTCGAAACGAATTCCCACACTTAGGTTGGATCAAAATACACGCATTAGAAGAAATGACATCAAAATCCGATCACAGGTTTGGATTTGGTGCACGTTTCGCTGAAGTATACTTTCTAAGTATGAATTTTGGGCCTCTCCGTGCCCAAATCAAGCAAACAAACTCAGATTCCTTCGAAAAAATTCTCAATTAGGTTAGGTCAAAAGAAACAACATCTAAATCCGACATGCGACTTGCATTTGGTGCACTTTTTTAGGCTTAGGCCGAATTATACTTTCCTAATATGGATTTCGGCCTCTTTGTGCCCAAACCAGGCTAACGACTTCGGATTTCCACAAAACGAATTCCCACAGTTAGGTTGGGTTGACAAACACGCGTCAGAAGAAACGGCATCGAAATCCGATCACAGGTTTGCATTTGGTGCTCGTTTGTGGGTTTAGGCCAAAGTATACTTTCTAAGTATGAATTTTGAGCCTCTCAATGCCCAAATCGTGCAAACGACATCGATTCCATCGAAATGAATTCCCACACTTAGGTTGGGTTCAAATACAAGCATTAGAAGAAATGACATCAAAATCCAATCAAAGGTTTTGATTTGGTGCGCGTTTGTAGATTTAGGCCAATGTATTTTTTCTAAGTATGAATTTCAGGGCTCTCGGTGCCCAAATAAGGTAAATGACCTCGAATTCCATCGAAATGAGTTCCCACACTTAGGTTGTGTCAAAATACACGCGTTAGAAGAAACGGCATCGAAATCCGAATTGATTTTTTTCGCGTTTGTTGGTTTAGGCCAAAATATACTTTCTAAGAATGGATTTCAGCTTCTTAGTGCCCAAATCGGGCAAACGACCTGGGATTCTTTCAAAATAAAATCCCACGCTTAGGTTGTATCGAAATACATTCGTTAGAAGAAATCACATCAAAATCCATTCAAAGGTTTGGATTTGGTGCACGTTTCGCTGAAGTATACTTTCTAAGTATGAATTTTGGGCCTCTCTGTGCCCAAATGGAGCAAACAAACTCAGATTTCTTCGAAACAAATTCTCACCCTTAGGTTAGGTCAAAATACCCCCATTAGAAGAAACGGCATCGAAATCCGACCCGTAGTTTTCATTTGGTGCACTTTTTTAGCCTTAGGCCGAATTATACTTTCTCAATATAGATTTCGGCCTCTTAGTGCCCAAACCAGGCTCACGACTTCGGATTCCCTTAAAACGAATTCTCACACTTAGGTTGGTTCAAAAAACACGCGTCAGAAGAATTTTTTTTTTTTTTGTTGACGAGGGTATCCGGGCCTCTTAGAGCACCCGACTAGTTCCCCTGGGCACGTGTAGAGCCCTCTCTCCACACGCACCAGGAAAGTCGGAATAAATCCGGAGGGTGGCCAACGAGAGTAGGGAATCGAACTCAGGACCTCCGCTTCGTGAGGCATGGTCCTGGCCATCAGCCCCAACCCCCGTTGGTTACGCGTCAGAAGAAATTACATCGAAATCCAATCACAGGTTTGCATTTGGTGCTCATTTGTAGGTTTAAGCCAAAGTATACTTTTTAAGTATGAATTTCGAGCCTCTCGGTGCCCAAATGGAGCAGACGACCTCGGATTCCATCAAAACGAATCCCACTCTGAGGTTTGGATGAAATACAAACACAAGAAGAAACGGCAACGAAATCTGACCCTCGGTTTGGATTTGGTGCACGCTTGAAGTTCTACGCCGAAGTATACTTTCTAAGTATGGATTTCGAGCCTCTCGGTGCCCAAATCGAGCAAACGACCTTGGATTGAATCGAAACGAATTCCCACACTTAGGTTTGGTCGAAATACATGCGTTAGAAGAAACGACATCGAAATCCACACCCGACTTGGAATTGGTGCGCTTTTTTACGTTTAGGCCGAAGTTTACTTTCTCTGTATGGATTTCTACCTCTTGGTGCCCAAATCAGGCAAAAGACCTCGGATTCCATTGAAATGACTTCCCACACTTAGGTTGGGTTGAAATACAGGCATTATAAGAAACGATATCAAAATCCAATCAAATGTTTGGATTTGGTGCGCGTTTGTAGATTTAGGCCAAAGTATTTTTTCTATGTATGAATTTCGGGCTTCTCAGTGCCCAAATCGGGCAAACGACCTGGGATTCAATCGAAACGAATACCCACACTTAGGTTTGGTCGAAATACATGCGTTAGAATAAACGACATGAAAATCCACCCCCGGTTTGGAATTGGGGCGCTTTTTTACATTGAGGCCGAAGTATACTTTCTAAATATGGATTTCAGCTTCTTGGTGCCCAAATCGGGCAAACGACCTCGGATTCCTTCGAAACGAATTCCCACACTTAGGTTGGATCGAAATACACACGTTAGAAGAAATCACATCAAAATCCGATCACAGGTTTGGATTTGGTGCACGTTTCGCTGAAGTATACTTTCTAAGTATGAATTTTGGACCTCTCCATGCCAAAATCAAGCAAACAAACTCAGATTCCTTCGAAACAAATTCTCACACTTAGGTTAGCTCAAAAGAAACAGCATCTAAATCCGACCCGCGATTTTCATTTGGCGCACTTTTTAGGCTTGGGCCGAATTATACCTTCTTAATATGGATTTCGGCCTCTTAGTGCCCAAACAAGGCTAAGGACTTCGGATTCCCTCAAAACGAATTCCCACAGTTAGGTTGTGTCGAAAAACATGCGTAAGAAGAAACGGCATCGAAATCTGATCACAGGTCTGCATTTGGTGCTCGTTTGTGGGTTTAGGCCAAACTATATTTTCTAAGTATGAATTTTGAGCCTCTCAGTGCCCAAATCGGGCAAACGACCTCGGATTCCATCGAAACAAATTCCCACTCTTAGGTTTGGTTGAAATACACACACTAGATGAAACGGAAACGAAATCTGACCCTAGGTTTGGATTTGGTGCGCGCTTGAAGGTCTAGGATGAAGTATACTTTCTAAGTATGGATTTCGAGCCTGTCGGTGCCCAAATCGGGCAAACGACCATGGATTCAATCGAAATGAATTCCCACACTTAGGTTTGGTCGAAATACATACATTAGAAGAAACGACATGAAAATCAACCCCTGGTGTGGAATTGTTGCACTTTTTCACGTTTAGGCCTAAGTATACTTTTTAAGTATGGATTTCTGCCTCTCGGTGCCCAAATCGGGCAAACGACCACAAATTCCATCGAAAAGAATTCTCACACTTAGGTTGGGTTGAAATAGAGGCATTAGAGGAAACGACATCAAAATTCAATCACAGGTTTGGATTTGGTGCGTGTTTGTAGATTTAGGCCAAAGTATTTTTTCTAAGTATGAATTTCGGGCCTCTTGGTGCCCAAATAAGGGAAACTACCTTGAATTCCATCGAAATGAATTCCCACACTTAGGTTGTGTCGAAATACACGCGTTAGAAGAAACGGCATTGAAATCCGATCACAGGTTTGGTTTTGGTGCATGTTTCGCTGAAGTATACTTTCTAAGTATGAATTTTGGCCCTCTCGGTGCCCAAATCGAGCAAACAAACTCAGATTTCTTCGAAACAAATTCTCACACTTAGGTTATGTCAAAATACCCGCATTAGAAGAAACGGCATCGAAAACTGACCCGCGGTTTGCATTGGTTGTACTTTTTAAGGCTTATGCCGAATTATACTTTCTCAGTATAGATTTCGGCCTCTTAGTGCCCAAACCAGGCTAACGACTTCGGTTTCCCTTGAAACGAATTCCCATACTTAGGTTGGGTCGAAAAACACACGTCAGAAGAAATGGTATCGAAATCCGATCACAGGTTTGCATTTGCTGCTTGTTTGTAGGTTTAGGCCAAAGTATACTTTTTAAGTATGAATTTCGAGCCTCTCGGTGCCCAAATCGGGCAAACGACCTCGGATTCCATCGAAACGAATTCTTACTCTTAGGTTTCATTGAAATACAAACACTAGAAGAAACGGCAACGAAATCTGACCCCCGGTTTGGATTTGGTGCGTGCTTGAATGTCTAGGCCGAAGTATACTTTCTATGTATGAATTTCAACCCTCTCGGTGCCCAAATTGGGCAAACGACTTGGGATTCAATCGAAACGAATTCCCCAACTTTGGTTTGGTCGAAATACATGCGTTAGAAGAAACGAAATGAAAATCCACCCCCGGTTTGGAATTGGTGCACTTTTTTACGTTGAGGCCGAAGTATACTTTCTAAGTATGGATTCCGGCTTCTTGGTGCCCAAATCGGGCAAACGACCTCGGATTCTTTCGAAACGAATTCCCACACTTAGGTTGCATCAAAATACACGCATTAGAAGAAATGACATCAAAATCCGATCACAGGTTTGGATTTGGTGCACGTTTCGCTGAAGTATACTTTCTAAGTATGAATTTTGGGCCTCTCCGTGCCCAAATCAAGCAAACAAACTCAGATTCCTTCGAAAAAATTCTCAATTAGGTTAGGTCAAAAGAAACAACATCTAAATCCGACCTGCGACTTGCATTTGGTGCACTTTTTTAGGCTTAGGCCGAATTATACTTTCCTAATATGGATTTCGGCCTCTTTGTGCCCAAACCAGGCTAACGACTTCGGATTTCCACAAAACGAATTCCCACAGTTAGGTTGGGTTGACAAACACGCGTCAGAAGAAACGGCATCGAAATCCGATCACAGGTTTGCATTTGGTGCTCGTTTGTGGGTTTAGGCCAAAGTATACTTTCTAAGTATGAATTTCGAGCCTCTCAATGCCCAAATCGTGCAAACGACATCGATTCCATCGAAATGAATTCCCACACTTAGGTTGGGTTCAAATACAAGCATTAGAAGAAATGACATCAAAATCCAATCAAAGGTTTTGATTTGGTGCGCGTTTGTAGATTTAGGCCAATGTATTTTTTCTAAGTATGAATTTCAGGGCTCTCGGTGCCCAAATAAGGTAAATGACCTCGAATTCCATCGAAATGAGTTCCCACACTTAGGTTGTGTCAAAATACACGCGTTAGAAGAAACGGCATCGAAATCCGAATTGATTTTTTTCGCGTTTGTTGGTTTAGGCCAAAATATACTTTCTAAGAATGGATTTCAGCTTCTTAGTGCCCAAATCGGGCAAACGACCTGGGATTCTTTCAAAATAAAATCCCACGCTTAGGTTGTATCGAAATACATTCGTTAGAAGAAATCACATCAAAATCCATTCAAAGGTTTGGATTTGGTGCACGTTTCGCTGAAGTATACTTTCTAAGTATGAATTTTGGGCCTCTCCGTGCCCAAATGGAGCAAACAAACTCAGATTTCTTCGAAACAAATTCTCACCCTTAGGTTAGGTCAAAATACCCCCATTAGAAGAAACGGCATCGAAATCCGACCCGTAGTTTTCATTTGGTGCACTTTTTTAGCCTTAGGCCGAATTATACTTTCTCAATATAGATTTCGGCCTCTTAGTGCCCAAACCAGGCTCACGACTTCGGATTCCCTTAAAACGAATTCTCACACTTAGGTTGGTTCAAAAAACACGCGTCAGAAGAATTTTTTTTTTTTTTGTTGACGAGGGTATCCGGGCCTCTTAGAGCACCCGACTAGTTCCCCTGGGCACGTGTAGAGCCCTCTCTCCACACGCACCAGGAAAGTCGGAATAAATCCGGAGGGTGGCCAACGAGAGTAGGGAATCGAACTCAGGACCTCCGCTTCGTGAGGCATGGTCCTGGCCATCAGCCCCAACCCCCGTTGGTTACGCGTCAGAAGAAATTACATCGAAATCCAATCACAGGTTTGCATTTGGTGCTCATTTGTAGGTTTAGGCCAAAGTATACTTTTTAAGTATGAATTTCGAGCCTCTCGGTGCCCAAATGGAGCAGACGACCTCGGATTCCATCAAAACGAATCCCACTCTGAGGTTTGGATGAAATACAAACACAAGAAGAAACGGCAACGAAATCTGACCCTCGGTTTGGATTTGGTGCACGCTTGAAGTTCTACGCCGAAGTATACTTTCTAAGTATGGATTTCGAGCCTCTCGGTGCCCAAATCGAGCAAACGACCTTGGATTGAATCGAAACGAATTCCCACACTTAGGTTTGGTCGAAATACATGCGTTAGAAGAAACGACATAAAAAACCACCTTCGGTTTGGAATTGGGGCACTTTTTTACGTTTAGGCCGAAGTTTACTTTCTCAGTATGGATATCTGCCTCTCGGTGCCCAAATCAGGCAAACGACCTCGGATTCCACCGAAATAAATACCCACACTTAGGTTGGGTTGAAATACAGGCATTAGAAGAAACGACTTCAAAATCCAATCAAATCTTTGGATTTGGTGTGAGTTCGTAGATTTAGGCCAAAGTATTTTTTCTAAGTTTGAATTTCGGGCCTATCGATGCCCAAATCAGGCAAACCACCTGGGATTCAATCGAAACGAATTCCCACACTTGGGTTTGGTTGAAATACATGCGTTAGAGGAAACGACATCGAAATCCACCTCCGGTTTGGAATTGGTGCGCTTTTTTACGTTTAGGCCAAAGTTTACTTTCTAAGTATGGATTTCTCCCTCTCAGTGCCCAAATCGGGCAAACGATCTCGATTCCATCGAAATGAATTCCCACACTTAGGTTGGGTTCAAATACAGGCTTTAGAAGAAACAACATCAAATTCCAATCAAAGGTTTGGATTTGGTGCCCGTTTGTAGATTTAGGCCAAGGCATTTTTTTCTAAGTATGAATTTCGGGCCTCTCGGTGCGAAAATAAGGCAAACGACCTGGAATTCGATCGAAATGAATTGCCACACTTAGGTTGTGTCGAAATACACGCGTTAGAAGAAATGGCATCAAAATCTGACCCCTGATTTTGATTTTATTCGCGTTTGTAGGTTTAGGCCGAAGTAAACTTTCTAAGTATGGATTTCGGCTTCTTGGTGCCCAAATTGGGCAAACGGCCTCAGATTCTTTCAAAACGAATTCCCACACTTAAGTTGGATCGAAATACAAGTGATAGAAGAAATCACATCAAAATCCGATCACTGGTTTGGATTTGGTGCACGTTTCGCTGAAGTATACTTTCTAAGTATGAATTTTTGGCATCTCGGTGCCCAAATCAAGCAAACAAACTCAGATTTCTTCGAAACAAATTCTCACACTTAGGTTAGGTCAAAAGAAACAGCATCAAAATTCGACCCGCGATTTGCATTTGGTGCACTTTTTTAGGCTTAGGTCGAATTATACTTTCTTAGTATGGATTTCGACCTCTTAGTGCCCAAACCAGGCTAATGACTTCGGATTCCCTCAAAACGAATTCCCACAGTTAGGTTAGGTCGAAAAACACGCGTCAGAAGAAACGGCATCAAAATCCGATCACAGGTTTTCATTTGGTGCTCGTTTGTGGGTTTAGGCCAAAGTATACTTTCTAAGTATGAATTTCAAGCCTCTCAGTGCCCAAATCGGGCAAACGACCTTGGATTCCATCGAAACGAATTCCCACTTTTAGGCTTGGTTGAAATAAACACACTAGAAGAAACGGCAACAAAATCTGACCCTCGGTTTTGATTTGGTGCGCGCTTGAAGGTCTAGGCCGAAGTATACTTTCCAAGTATGGATTTCAAGCCTGTGGGTGCCCAAATCGGGCAAACGACCTCGGATTCCATCGAAATGAATTCCCACACTTCAGTTTGGTTGAAATACAGGCATTATAAGAAACGATATGAAAATGCAATCAAATGTTTGGATTTGGTGCGCGTTTGTAGATTTAGGCCAAAGTATTTTGTCTAAGTATGAATTTCGAGCCTCTTCATGCCCAAATCGGGCAAACGACCTGGGATTCAATCGAAACGAATTCCCACTGGTGTGCTCAAATTTAATTAACCTGAACGCATACTTTCTATTGTAAGATAGTGGCAAAACGGGGTCGATCCACAGAGACTTGTTAAATTGGTACTATTATTAATTTAGAATTATTTTATGGGTTAAATAAAAACCAATTTAAAATTTGTTATGCTAAAATTATAATTAAAAATAAAATGAAACTAATGGAATAAAAAGAAGAAGAAAAGAATCATTTTTTTTTTTGTTAAAGTTGAAGAGAATAGGAGATCCGAATTTCACCAAAAATATAATAAAATTAATCCTAAATTAATTTATAAATTCTCCAATGAAACACGATCCAATAAGCAAAGCAAATGCTTTCGATCGGAAGATAGATCTTTTGAAAACTTTAATTCAAATTCAAATTTCATATTTTCGTAACCATACAATTTTGGAGTATTTAAAAACTAAAATAAGGATTAATCTTACCGGATTCTTGGTTTCCTCCTTTTCCCCTAATTAGAGTTAGTCGAACATTATAGCATTCAAGATAAAGCCGATGAAATAAATCATGTTCTTCATTGATGTTTGATCGACTTTTTACACCACTCCCTCTTCTACTCTTACAAAATAGAAAATTAAAGAAAAGAAAGAGACTGGTAGAGAGAAAAGAAAATAGGATTTAGGCTAGAGAGAATGGGAGAAAAAGAGAGAGAGCCCCCAAAAGAGGAAGAGAAAAACTCTTTTTAACCCTGATTTTTCTGTGCTTTATGCATAAGCCTCCACTTGAACAAATATTTTGACCCCTTTAACTTCCCAATTAGCAGATCCTCATGAAATGCAATATTGTTCCCCTTTGAGTCTTCTTTCCAATGCCTCAAATCTTGCCACAGTCCGATCTGTCAATAAAAAGTTATGACCAAATTAGTGAGTCGTGGTCAGTTTAGGCGCGAATCTGAAAATCTTCCTTTTTGGGGGGGATTTGTTGCTCAATATTGCCACCCACGAAATTTACTTGATTTTCTTGTAGATTTGGTTGCCAAACATCAGTAACCCTATCTTCTCCTTGATTTAATCCAATTAGATGAGTGGGCCCTGTATGACTTTTCTTTCTAATGGGCCTTTAGCTTTGAATTTCTTCAATTTGTGCTTTGACTTGAGTCTTGGTCTTGGGCTTTATCTTCTTTACTTAGACTTTAACTTTTGGACTTGGGTCTTTCTTCTCTAATTCCTTGATTTAGCCTCATTCCTATACAACTCTCTCAAATTCCTACATAATAAGAGAAAAACTATAATTAGAAAAATTAAGACAAGATAAATAAATAACATATGCAAATAAAGAGGTAGTAATTAACATTATTCTATGCACATCAAATACCCCCAAACCTACATTTTGCTAGTCCTCGAGCAAAACTAACTCACTTTCGTAGGTATCACGGTTGGACTTAGCATGTGCAACAATCCATTGAACCCCTAGGTTACCCCTAGTGGACGAGTGTTCTCTCGTGAGGGTTTGCAGAGAATTTAATCACAAAATTCAAAAGTTTGCTATATATCTAACAAGATCTTACTTCAACATTTTTTTTTTTTTTTTAGGCATTGGCTATTTGAAATTTATCAGTTATTGGTTCCTTACAAATTTAGAAATGAGTCCCATATACTAACTCTCTCTTAGAAGAATTCTAGAATAAGATACAACCCTGAGTGCATGTGAATATCTGATTTGTGACTTCGAGGTTCGGTCTTCTAAAGCAAGGTTTAACTCCTAACTGGCATGAATGATGAGATTGACCTATAACCTAACTCCAAACTAAGCATCCTGTCTGAGTTAACAAGAATTGTGGATGTTCACCTTAATACCTCTAAGGGGCTTTATCTGTGATGTTCCAGCTTACTCGTATTTTCACATCGGCGACTTTCACACTATTTCCAAGAGCTAGGCGCAAGAGCGTAACAACACATGAGCCACCGGGGAGCATACTCGAGGATACGTCAACACAACCCGTTTGCTTTCTTTGCTCAAATTCTACACTTGACATCTTGGATTTTGTCTTTTCTTTTCAACACCCTAAATTTTTATTTTATTTTTTGAAACACGAATCTGAGAATATGTAGCCCTTTCCGGTGTGCCCAGTCTAATTCATTGGTTGCTTTTCAAAATGTATATATAACTCAGTTCTGTTTTTCTTCTTTCCCAGCCAACCAAATGAACAAGGAAGTCATAGTTCATCAGATCTGGTCTTTCCTAACATTCTAGGTAATTAGAAGGGTCACACCTACTCTCTTTGACCTGGACTCTAGGTGACAAGTCAGATGTGTAGTGAATTTTTAGGGGTTTCTTTGTTTCTAAGATCTGCTAAGCAAGAGATGTAAACAAGGACTCCTATCCTAAATACTTTGAAATTCTTCTGACTGATTTATGATGTTTCACCAAATGCCTGTGAATATGCGCCAAGATCTTGAGAAATATAAGCAAACTCCCCTTTTTTTTTTTTAATTTCATTTAAAATTTTTTTTTTTTAAAATGGTAAGTCCACACCCCCAAACCTAAATCTAACATTGTCCCCAATGTTATGCAGTGAATGAAATGAACAATGTGAGTAGGAACTTCTTACCAAATAAGGTATACAAACTGACATATGCACTGTCACCATCCTGCAAAATATGTACAAGAAGACAGGGTTGCCTCCCCATAACGCTAAGTTTAACGTCTTCAGCCAAACCAATGCAATGTCTTAGATACACAGGATCATCCAACAAAATTTCTTCTACCTCTGGAGTAAAGTACTCGAGATAAGGTTTGAGATGCTGCCCATTGACTTGAAAAGTATGGCCATCCTTTGAATTTTGAAGCTCCACAGCACCATGAGGATGAACTATTTGGACTATGTATGAACCAGTCCACCGTGATTTTAGCTTGCCTGGGAATAGGTGGAGCCTAGAAATTGTATAAGAGGACCATCTGACCTGGGAAAAATTCTTTCCTAAGGATATGTTTATCATGCATGACTTTCATTCGGTCCTTATACTTTTTAGTGCAATCATAGGCATCATGCCTAAGTTCCTCCAACTCATCAAGTTGGAGTTTCCTAACTTCTCCTGCCTTGTCAAAATCGAAATTCAAGCGTTTGATAGCCCAATACGCTTTATGTTCTAGCTCGACTGGTAGGTGACAAGCTTTCCCAAAGATTAATCTGTATGGGGACATCTCAATTGGAGTCTTGTAGGCCGTTCTATAAGCCCATAATGCGTCACTCAGTCGCAACGACCAATCCTTCCTAGTGGGGTTAATTGTCTTCTCTAGAAAGATTTTGATCTCCCTATTGGAAACTTCGACCTGCCCACTAGTTTGTGGGTGATAAGGGGTAGCAACCTTATGACGAATGATATACTTCTTCATTAAGGCCTCAAAAACCCGATTATAGAAATGCTTACCCCCATCACTAATGATGGTTCGAGGAGTACCAAAATGAGCAAAGATAGTATCTTTGAGGAACTGAACAACCACCTTATGGTCATTTGTCCGACATGCTTGAGTTTCAACCCATTTGGAGACCTAGTCTACCGCGACTAGGATGTAGAGATAACCATGAGACATAGGGAATGGGTCCATAAAGTCAATGCCCCATACATCAAATATCTCGATGATCAGGATGGGATTTTGGGGCATTTCATTCCTCTTTGTGATTCGCCCTAATCGTTGGCAACGATCACATGCCTTACAATATTCATGAGTATCACGAAATAAAGTAGGCCAGTAGAAGCCACACTGCAAGATTTTTGCAGCAGTCTTCTTTCCCCCAAAGTGTCCTCCACAAGCATGATTGTGACAGAACTCGAGAATTTTTCGTTGATCGTACTCAAGGACACATCGCCTAATGATCTGGTCTGGGCAATATTTGAATAAGTAAGGCTCATCCCAAAAATACCATTTGGCCCTGGCTAGAAAACGGAATCTCTCTCGCTTAGACCAGGAACTTTGTGTTTGGCCAGTGACTAGGTAATTAACAATGTCTGCATATCATGGAGTTTTGATAATAGAGACAGCCATAAGTTGTTCATCTGGGAATGTCTCTAAAACAGGTGAGGCATCACAAGAGGGTTCAACAATGAGTCTAGAGACATGATCTGCTACTACATTTTCCGCACCCTTCTTATCCTTGATTTCTGGGTCAAACTCTTGTAACAGGAGAATCCATCTAATTAGCCTGGCCTTATTATCTTTCTTGGTGAGAAGGTACTTAAGAGCTGCGTGATCAGTGTATATGACAACCTTTGAGCCAATAAGATAGGACCTAAATTTGTCTAAGGCATAAACGATAGCTAACAACTCCTTTTCTGTGGTAGAATAGTTGAGTTGAGCGTCGTTTAGAGTCTTACTCGCATAGTAGATGACATGTGGCATCTTGTTAACTCTTTGCCCTAAGACAACTTGTATGGCATAATTAGAGGCATCGCACATAACCTCAAATGGAACACTCCAGTTTGGAGGTTGAATAATTGGTGCCGAGGTTAACTCCTTTTTCAGTCTCTCGAATACATCTAGACATGAATGGGTGAAATTGAATGGAGCATCTTTTGTTAGTAAATCACACAGAGGTCTTGTGATCTTACTAAAATCCTTAATGAACCGACGGTAGAAGCCGGCATGGCCTAAGAATGATCTCACCTCTCTAACAGATTTAGGAGGTGGCAGGTTGGAAATGACATCTACCTTGGCCTTGTCCACTGCTATGCCATCTTTTGACACTACATGACCTAATACAATCCTTGACTTAACCATAAAATGATACTTTTCCCAGTTAAGAACTAGGTTCTTTTCTTCACATCTTTGCAAAACAAATGCCAGATGGTTAAGACATTCATCAAATGATGTTCCAAAGACAGAGAAAATCGTCCATAAAAACCTCCAGGAATCTCTTCACCATGCCTGAGAAGATACTCAACATACATCATTGGAAGGTGGCGGGTGCATTACACAAACCAAAAGGCATACGCCTATAGGCAAATGTGCCAAAGGGACAAGTGAATGTTGTTTTCTCTTGGTCCTCAGGAGCTATTGAAATTTGGTTATATCCAAAATAACCATCGAGGAAGCAGTAGTAAGTGTGACCCGCTAGACGCTCTAACATTTGATCAATAAATGGTAGGGGAAAATGGTCCTTCCTAGTCATTGCATTTAACCTTCGATAGTCAATGCAAACTCGCCAGCTAGTTTGGAGGCGAGTTGGGACTAGTTCATTGTCTTTGTTGGTCGCAACAGTGACTCCAGATTTTTTTGGCACAACTTGGATTGGACTTACCCATTTACTGTCAAATATAGGGTATATAATACCTGCGTCTAGGAGTTTAAGCACTTCTCCTCTTACTACTTCCTTGAAGACAGGATTCAGCAGTCTCTGAGGTTCTCTAGATGGTTTAACATCTTCTTCTAAATGAATTTGATGCATGAACACAGATGGGCTAATTCCTTTTATGTCTGCGATTGACCATCCAATAACTTTCGGGTGGGAATGAAGAACTTCAAGAACCTTTTGCTCTTGATCTTTCTCTAGATCTGAAGCAATGATAACGGGGAGGCTTTCTGCACTACCTAGGAAGACATATTTCAGAGATTCAGGCAATGGCTTGAGTTCTAACTTGGAAGGTTCGATGATTGAGGGCACAGGCACTAAGGTGGTCACTGGTACTTGTTCTATCTTTTCTCTCCACCGGCTGATGTGCATTTGTGGAGCTGAGTCCAACATGACATTGACTTCCCGGATGGAGTCATCAATGTCAATGTCAATGTTGAATTGGGCTAGACATTGGTCTAAAGGATCCAGATAACAAGATTGTTGAATGGTTTGGCCTACAAGAACATCTATCATGTTCACCTCTTCCTCATCATCCATTTCGTTGCTCTGGAAGCCATTGTGGAATACGTTCAATGTCAGCTTCATATTACCGAAAGCCAAAGTCATGACTCCATTCCTACATTTGATGTAGCAAGGAATGGGCGACCAAGTATCACAGGAATGTGACGACTAGGGTTCATGACTGGTCCGGTGTCCAAGACTATGAAGTCTGCAGAAAAATAGAACTCATTGACTTTGATGATCACATCCTCAACTATTCCCTTTGAAACCTTTACTGATCTATCTGCAAGACTCAAGGTGATGTCTGTAAGTTTGAGCTCCCCCAAACCTAGCTGCTTGTATACAGAATAAGGTCAAAGGTTCACACTAGCCCCTAATTCTAAAAGAGAGTTGTCAATCACAGTATCTCCAATCCTGATGGAGATTGTTGGACATCCAGGGTCCTTGTATTTGGGCACTAAGGTGTGCTGGATAAGCCCTGAAGATTGAGCTGCAAGAACAGCTTCTCTAGGAATTGATGTCTTCCTTTTGACAGTTCTAAGTCTTTTAAGAACATAGAATAGGAAGGAATCTGTTTGATGACATCTAGAAGGGGAATATTGATTTGAACATTCTTAAATACTTCTAGGATTCCTTCAAAGTGTGAATTCTTTAGATTATCCTGCAAACGCTGCGGATATGGGGCTTTTGGGATGTACAAGTTGATGGATTGATCTTTGTTCTTTTTTTCTTTCCCTTCCTCTATGGACATTGGGGCTGTCTCATTCTCTTTTGGACCTTCTTTCTCTTCAGGTTGTTCAGACGTTTCAACCTTATTGTCTACCTGTTTGCCAGATCGCAGGGTATGGATAGCCTGAACCTCATCATGGGTTGGTGCTGAGTTGTTTCCTATCTCATATTGACCTCTAGGAGGATTGGGAAGAATAGGATGGGTCCTAGGGTTAGGAACTGTTTGACTAGGAAATTGTCCCTTCTCTCTACCTCCTACTGATTGGGCCAACTGACTGATTTGGACTTCTATCTTTGCAATGGCTTGGGCAGTTGTTTGATTTGTCCTTTCCTGTGTTGAATTTGTCTGTAACTGTTGTTGCATGAATTGCCGTTGTACCTTCATCATGTCAGTCATCATATTCTCCAGGTTGGATGTCTGATGAGGTACTGGATGAGAGTAGTTGGTCATGGGATCCGACACTAGACTTCTACAGTTGTTAGACTGTTGAGGTGCTGAGTAAGCTGGTTGGGACACTATGGAATGATTGTTCAGAGGAGACTGGGGAATACCTTGCCTTTGGTAATTCCTTTGGAAACCGGGCGGACCACCCTGAGATTGGATAGGTTCATTCTATTTGTATGAGAAATTTGGATGAAACCTATTGTTAGGGTGATATGTCTGAGTGAATGAATTCAGTGTGGGTTTCCTAAAAGTGCTATACCCGTTTATGGCATTGGCTTGCTCTGCTTTGATAGCTGGCAAGCTTGGGCAATTTTCCACTGTGTACTTAGAGCTATCACATAGTAGGCACATGACAGTTGGATCAGTTGGACTACTCAAAGAGTCATGGTCATATTGAGGATTCTTGTTTGCCGAGACTGTAAAGGCATCAAACTTTTTGGTCAAATTATTTACCCCAGTGACCAGATTAGACATGACCTTCTTTAGATCAGAGTTTGTCTTTGGATCATATAATCCTTGACTTTTGGATCCTAGTTTCTTCCTCTCATATTCATCCCTGTTACTGCTCCAATTTTGGGAATTCTCCGCTAAGTCTACCAGGAAATCGTACGCTTGAGTTTGAGTTTGTCTCATGAATTTGCCTTGGTGCATGGACTCTATCAAGGTACGTTGAGCAGTTGTTAGTCCTCTATAGAAACAGTGAACTAATTGAGCTTTGTCAATCCAGTGGTGCGGGCATTTGACAAGAAGATCATGGAATCTTTCCCATGTTTGACGAAATTCCTCCTCTACTTTACCCCTAAAATTTCTAATCGCATATTTAATTTTCTCTGTTTTGGTGATTGGGTAGAATTTGGCCATGAACTTTTTGGACATCTCATCCCATGTCGTGATGGAATTTTGCGGAAGAGAATTCAACCACCCAGCGGCGTGATCTTCTAGGGATAGAGGGAATAACCTCAACTTGACACTCTCGCTGTCCAGGTTTTGGTTCCTAAATGTCTGACAAATTGTCAGGAACTTGTTTAAGTGAATATAAGGTTGTTCACTCTCAAAACCATGGAATTTGGGTAACATGTTGATAGTTGTAGGCCTGATTTCAAATTGATTTGCTACCAGTTCTGGCAAGACTATGCATGTCGGTGGTGTAACAGAGGGGGGAGCAAAAAGCTCATTCAGGGTCCTTTCTGGAGGATTTGCCATTTCAAATAAAATGGAAAAATCCTCGATATATGTGATGGGATTACTTGTGAGTTCTAATTTGATTAAACGACCTCTCACACGTAACCAAGTGCACATAAACCGGAGTATTGACTTCTAAGAAAAATCCTAGTCTAGTCTAATCCTGATGATGCACAAACAAGCAAGCACGTTCCAATTGAAACATGCGAACAACCTAATTTTTTTTCCTAATTAACTAGATAGCTCCTAACTTGTCGCGACCCAAAACCCACCCTAGGAGTTAGAGTGAACTTTGGACGACTAATCATGGCTTACATGACTTGCTTGACAAACCAACCTGTAAAAACCCACAGAGCATATACAATAGAGGATGACAGCGGAAACATAACTATAAAACACAGCGGAAGTCTAACAACCTCTAAGTATATACATATGGTCCAAGTTTAATACAAAGAAATCAAAATAAAGAAAGTGCGGACATGCCCGCCAAAATACATGGATATAATCACTCATCACCCACAGCTAATCCACTCAGAATCTAACACCACCTACTGATAACCCTCTACGGGAGGTTCCTCCAAAGGCTCCTCAACGTACTCCTCCTCCACCCATGGACCAGGAGCACAAACATCAAATGGAGCAGCAGCTCCCTCAGAACCTTCCGACATAAAAAGTACGGCTGAGCATGGAATACTCAGCGGGTACCAAGCACTAACCAACAGTCATAGCATACGTATAGCATACATAAAGCAGGAAACAATTCATGCATATAAAGCAAGAATGATTCATATCATGACAATAAAGTAAAGCAATATAATTCATCACGTTTGAAATCATAAAAGCCGGTAAAACCCTTGAAATCTTGTGCACTTGACTTGACTGAAATTACCCTTTTTATGCTTGAAACCTTGTCTACCGTGTCATGCTTGTATCATGCGTGTATCATGCTTGCTTGTTCTGAAAAGTAATTGTAGTGACCTTGAATTATTATTTAAGCTTGTAGGGTAAATTTTTAACTTCCAGCTAAAGGGCAGGTTAGTAATTTCAAAGTTTAGTGTTAACCATTATAATATTACCAACTTGAAGTTAAAATAAAATAAAATAAAATAAAAAGAAAAAGAAAAGGAGAAATAACTCTTAAACTGGTTTAGTTAGAACTTGTAGACAAACACATATCATTAATGGCAATTATGTAATTATAGATTAGAATAAGTATATAAGCAAAGAGATAACCTAATTAGGGGGGAGAGTCTCAAACGAAACTAAGAGGAGAGGAGGGGATACGTAAAACACAAGTAGAAGAGGAAACGGCTGCAAGTTTTGGTGGAGGAATTCGAAGTTTGGGAGTAAAATCCAAGGCTCCAAAATTTGGTGTGATCAAGAGTTGTTGATTGATCTGTGCAAAGGATCCTCTTGCGATTAAAATATATATATATTTTTCTGGTTTGATCTATTTGATATTTGAGGCAAGTGAACACTCTCCCTTAGATCTAGGTTTTCGTTTTTGTATATATTTTTGATTGTGATTTAGATATGATGCTTGATTGATTTTAGGGTAAGAACACTATCTTTATATACCATGTTGAAGATTTTATAAATCTGGGTTGACTGGCCTGGTTTTGTTGCTGTTTTTGGGTATTTACTAGTTGGATACTTGCAATCTTATGGTGTTTACGAATTGGTTTAGTTGATGTTTTCATGGTGTTACATGTTTGGTGGTTAATCTCGAGGAAGTTATTATAATGTGAATAAATCTGGGTTGACTAGTCTGGTTTTTGTTGCTGTTTTTGGGTGTTTACTAGTTGGATACTTGCAGTTTTAAGGTGTTTACGAATTGGGTTAGTTGTTGTTTTTATGGTGCTACATGTTTGGTGGTTAATCTCAAGGAATAACTTTTCTAATTGTAGTAAAGGTATTAAATCAAAAATGTATTTATCTACGTCTCTATTCATGTTTCACTATCATGACTCATAGGAATGAACATTTGAACTTGCAAGCATGTTAATATTGTTAACCTTGTTATATGTTGAAACCATGATTAAGTTATTATGCATGTCTGAAATTAACTGTTTTTGTGTAGACTAAAATGGATAACTAATGGTGGAGACCATGTGTAAGGTCCACTTGAGGGGTGAGTTAAGTATGATCTCCAAGGTGGATCCTTGGGTGACTAGGTGTAACCCCAAAGTGAATTTCAGCTATCAAAGAAAGATTAACCAATAGAGTGAGATACTCTTTAGGTCAATCAATGGAGGGTGAGCTATGTGCGATCCCAACTGAAAGAGCTAAGTGCTATTAAATTATTGTCAATTGGGCGAGCTACGTGTGAACCCCATAGACAAAGAATAAGACCACAAGTGTACCGAGAAAAGAATTGTGACATTCTAGTATGATGAAACATGATGGATGTGTTGATTTGCTGAGTTTAGTGCTCACCCTTGCTTTGTTGCTATTTTCAGGAGATACTTGAAGGACCTAGAGATACTTCGAAGGCTTAGTTAACTAGTGGAGCATTCTTCTTTTGATTTCTTTATTTGAGTTTAGAGAAAATTGTGGTGAGACTTTTAAAAGAACTTGAATTATTCTTTAACTTTGTTAAACACTTAGTTAGCTCGATATTCACATCTGATAAATGGATTTTAGTATATTGATTTCCATTTAGCTTAAGATTTGTTCCAGGTTCATGCCTTGGAATTAGTACATTTATGATATATATTTTGTGAGAATTTTTGGGGCGTGACAGTAATCTACTTGTGAGGGAAGGGAGACCCTTCTTCCTAGAATGCTCATGCTTGTCCTTCCACTTGTGAGATTCACTTGTGAGATGTCCTTGTGAGATGCACTTGCGAGGGAAGGGAGACCCTTCTTATGATATGTATGCACTTGCGAGGGAAAGGAGACCCTTCTTATGAAAATGCATGATCGTCTTGTCCTTGCCAAAAGCGAGGTAAAACATATCGTAGGATATGCCCCACCTCTAAATCCCATTCTTGAAAACCTCGGTAAATCATGTCATGTATGCGTGCTCGTGAGGTCGTGTGCATACTTGCATTTGGAATTAAATATGGCATTTGAGTAATTCATAACACATAACATCAATGATTTGAGCAATTTAGTATTCATATCATTTAGGGAAAGCGAACAATCACACTATCATGACCCTAGCAATTTCCATAAACCTTAAACATGAAATTTATTAATTTATTATTCATCTCATTCACCTTGACATTTCATCAAACATGGTGCATTCATTATTTATTAACCCTACAACATGCTTTTCTAGGTGGGTTATGCTCACATCATACGTGTTTGTTCATTATGGATACAATGCCCTCCCCATTTCATTCATCACATCATTTCACACGGCATCCAATCGCCAATTCCATCTCCATTCACCATTCACACCCGTCCATCTCATAGCACATGTGTAAATGAAAGAAAACAAAGAGAAATAAAGTAAAAGAAGGAACTATAACTAGGAGGGTAGCAAGAAGTACCGACCTTGAAGAAATGAGGAAGAAACCCCTTCCAAAAACGACCGTGAGGTGCTGCCCTAGCTTGGGGAACGCTCTCCACGAGTGCTTGAGCCGTGATCTTGGAGAAAAGCTAGACTTGAAGTGATCTAGGGTCTCAAAACCCCTTTGATTCTTCTCCAAAAGCAAAACCCTAGCTTAGGAAACCCTTTCTCCTCTCTTCTAATCCCCCAAATCTTCTAAGTGTTGAGAATGAGCCCTAAAGGCTCGGGCAAGACTCTTAAGGTAAGAGTAAACCGACCAAAAGACCATAATACCCTTACTGAAATTTCTGCAAAAATGCGAGTACCGAGCGATCGGTGTTAATGACCGATCGATCGGTTGCCTACCGAGCGATCGGTGTGTTGACCGAGCTCTCGACCAAAAATCAACTCTCTGGAAAATTTCCCCATACAAAAATCTTGACCATAGCTACCGATCGATCGCTCCATGGACCGAGCGATCGGTGGTCTGCAGGTCCAAACTGTTTTGGCCATAACTTTTGACTCGCTCGTCGGATTTTGACGATTCAACTTGCGTTGGGTTCGTACTTCGAAAAGGAACATTTCTGACGTTTCAGAATTTTCAATTTCTTCCTTATTTATTAATTATACTTCTTTAAAGGCAAAATGGTAACGAAAGTGTCATGCATTAAATGTGAAAAGGTCCGGGGCTCTACATAACTGGTTTGAAGAGTGCACCTAAGCATCCAACTCGATCTTATGAGACCAAGTCGACCAGGTAAGCTTCCAAGTTGAGTGGTGGGTTCACAATGCACTAGGCAAGGGTCCCGCTTAAAAACCAGCTCTCCTAGAATAGAGACTGTCATCCTTTAAAGGGACAGAGCTTTCCTTGTCATCGAGTTTGGTCAAAGAACGCAATTGGCCCAACTTTTGGTGGGTCTTCATCCCAATGAGCTCGAAGGTCATAGGGCCAATGTCTAATTAATTTTATTTAAGATTGATTGGTTGGGTACTAAAGTGGGTTGTTCTTAAACCTATGGGCAAGAATCCGGTGATTAAATCCGGTTCTTATCTTGTCGTGGGTTTTGAGGTGCCCTTACTAAAAACGGTGCTCCAATTAAATTTGTGTTAAGCATGCAAACACTCGTTAATTTAAAGACATCAAACAATCCCCGCTAACAAGTAAAAGATTCACGGGTAAGTTTTAAAGTACATACCTCCCACTCAAGGTGAAGGAAGATCCAATTGAGTCAACCCGGGCCACTAACACCAAACTTGGTGTACGAATCCGAGGTGCAGAGAGAGAGTATAGTCCAACTCTCCTCCTTTCTTGCTCTATTTATTACAATTTGGGTCTTCCCAAATGATTTAAAAAACCTACTACAATGGTCTAAAAAAAAATTACATAAAAAAAAAAAAACTATTTTTTTTTCCCCGAATCCTCCTTCGGCTCCTTGTCTTTTTACATCTCCTTCTCCAATTTCCTGCAATAAGAATGAAAACTCAAAGTAATATGGAAAAGGAGAATAAAAAGAATAAAAATAAAACTCTAAAAAAAATAAAAAAATAAACTAAAGTAAAAAAAAAATTAATCTAAACCTAACCCGAAAATTACAGAAATAAAGATTCCTAGATTTTTTTTTTTTTGAAAAAAAATAATAAAATATATAGAAATAAACCTATCCTAAAAAAAAAAAAAAAAATCAAACCCAAAAATAAATTCCAGATTTTTTTTTAGAACCTTTTTAAGAACTAGTCCCCGGCAACGGCGCCAAAATTTGGTGTGCTCAAATATAATTAACCCGAACGCACACTTTCTATTGTAAGATAGTGGCAAAACGGGGTCGATCCACAGAGACTTGTTAAATAGGTACTATTATTAATTTAGAATTATTTTATGGGTTAAATAAAAACCGATTTAAAATTTGTTATACTAAGATTATAATTAAAAATAAAATAAAACTAATGGAATAAAAAGAAGAAGAAAAGAAACCTTTTTTTTTTGTTAAAGTTGAAGAGAATAGGAGATCCGGATTTCACCAAGAATATAATAAAATTAATCCTAAAATTAATTTATAAATTCTCCAATGAAACACGATCCAATAAGCAAGCAAATACTTTGGATCGGAAGATAGATCTTATGAAAACTTTAATTAAAATTCATATTTAATATTTTTCGTAACAATACAATTTCGGAGTATTTAAAAACTAAAATAAGGATTAATCTTACCGGATGGGTGACCCAGGTTCGATCACCGGCAACGGCGCCAAAATTTGGTGTGCTCAAATATAATTAACCCGAACGCACACTTTCTATTGTAAGATAGTGGCAAAACGGGGTCAATCCACAGAGACTTGTTAAATAGGTACTATTATTAATTTAGAATTATTTTATGGGTTAAATAAAAACCAATTTAAAATTTGTTATGCTAAGATTATAATTAAAAATAAAATAAAACTAATGGAATAAAAAGAAGAAGAAAAGAAACCCTTTTTTTTGTTAAAGTTGAAGAGAATTGGAGATCCAGATTTCACCAAAAATATAATAAAATTAATCCTAAAATTAATTTATAAATTCTCCAATGAAACACGATCCAATAAGCAAGCAAATGCTTTGGATCGGAAGATAGATCTTATGAAAACTTTAATTAAAATTCAAATTTAATATTTTCGTAACAATACAATTTTGGAGTATTTAAAAACTAAAATAAGGATTAATCTTACCGGATTCTTGGTTTCCTCCTTTTCCCCTCATTATGAGTTAGCCGAACATTGTAGCATTCAAGATAAAACCTGTAGAGCCCCGGAACTTTTTGCTATGTATTGGAACTTATGCCAAGACATTTTGCCTTTGTAATCCTCCTATTTCTATGAAATGAGAAAATTTAAAGAACCCTAAGTGTTAAGAAGTAGTATTCCTAAGTCGAATATATCGAAAACCCGAGTTACTGAATCTCATTTACGGATCAGTCAACTTCAGGGGCAATTTAGTTAATAAATAAAATAGAAATTGGAAAATCTAACACACCAGGAATGTTGCCCTTCAAAAGACGAATCCAAAGCAAGTTGAATCGTCCAAATCGGACAACCAGGTATTACCAAAGTAGGGGAAAATGGAAGAAAACAACAAAATCTGAAGGGTATGATCGATCGGAAGTCGGGTGCGATAGATCACATGTAGGCGAATTTGGTCCCAAACTCTCGGGGTCATATGCGATAGATGGATTCCTCAGGCGCGATAGATCGCAGGGTTTTGCGATCGATTGCATACAGAGGGAAATCAGACCAATATGTTCGGGTTCATGTGCGATAGATCGCATCTAGGTGCGATTGATCGCAAGGACCTGCGATCGATCGCAGATAAGTGTGCGATCGATCGCATGTGGTAACTGAAGCCAGATTTGAGGGTTTTAACCCTTGATCTATTTGAGGGTTTTCATTTTGGGGCATTTCTAACTTAGAGGAGAGAAAGGAGAGAGGATTTTGGAAAATCCTTCAATGAAGGCTTGGATTGGAGACAAGGGAAGCTCATCTTGAAGATTTTCAAGCAAAGGACCTTCCTCAAGCATCACGAGTTCTCCATACCCAAGTGGGAGTTCTTCCTCAAGTTGGAACTACACACCAAGGGTGTTCTTCAACCAAAATCAAGGTCGGTACCCTACACTACCCTCCTAGTTCATAGTCTCTTTTATTTTATGTTTTTCCCTAAATTTCTAAGCAGGATAATGTGGGGATGAATGGATGGTGGTGTGAATGTGAATGGCCGATTGGATGCCGTGTGTTTGTTGTAATGAATGAAATGGGGAGGGCATTGTACCAATAATGAATACACATATGTGTTGTGATCGTTAACCCACCTAGAAATTCAAGATTTAGGATTAACCATAATGCACATACCACGTGTTTGATGAAATGCAAATGTGAAGGAGATGAGTTGTAAATCAAGAAATGCATGCTTAGAAGCTTACAAAAATTGCTAGAGTTTATGATAGTGTGATATGTTGCTTTCCCTAAATTGGTATGAATATTGATTTGTTCAAATTATTGATGTTCTATGAATTGCGAAATCCCCAATTTGTCATATTAAATTTCAAAATGAAAGTATGCACATGATTCCACGAGCACGGCATGCATGACATGTTTTATCAACGGTTTTACAAGAGTAAGGATGTTAGGGGTGGGACATATCCTACGATATGTTTTACCTCACTTTTGACAAGAGGACAAGAACAAGCATTTCTTAGGAGGGAGTTTACACTTCCCTCCCTTCCATGAGGGGTCTCCCCTCACTCACAAGTGCATTGCATTAAAGAAGGGTCTCCCTTCCCTCTCAAGGCATATCACGAAAGAAGGGCCTCCCTTCCCTCTCAAGGCATCTCACAAGCGCATGTCACAAGTACATGAGCATGTTAAATTCCCAAGCAAGCATGCATGACAAGCATGATACATGCATGACACGCATGATACAAGCATGAAATGCATGATACAACACGATATGACAAAACAAGACACATGACAAGACGAGTTTTAAAGCACGAAACGAGGATTTTAAGTTAAGTCAACTGCACGATGTTTTCAAGAGATTTATCGGTTTTTATGTAATGCAAGCATGATTATAAACTGTTTTACTTTCCTCTTATGATATGAATCGCTTCCTGTCTTATATTGTATTTGCTATGCTATGGCTGTTGGTTAGTGTTTGGTACCCGCTGAGTATTCCATGCTTAGCCGTACTTCTTATGTTGGCAAGTGATAGTGGGGCAGCTGCTCCTTTTGATGTCTGCGCTCCTGGCCCTTGGGTGGAAGAGGAGTATGTCAAGAAACTTGTGGAGGAACCTCCGGTAGAGGGCTACTATTAGGTGGTGGTAGATTCTGAGTGAGTGAGCTGTGGGTGAGCTTGAGAGTTATATCCATGTATTTTGGCGGGCATGTCCGCACTTTCTTTTGTGATATCATTTTGTACAAACTTGGATCACTGTATATACATAGGGGTTTTGTAGACTTCCGCTGTGCTTTGTAGTTTATGTTTCCGCTATTTGGTCCTCTATGATTTATGCTCCGTGTATTTTGCATGTTTGTTTGCCAAGCATGTCATGTAGGTCATGAAAATTCGTTCAAGATTCACTCTAACTCCTAGGGTGGGTTTTGGGTCGCGACAAAACCGATGAAATAAATCACGCTATTCATTGATGTTTGATCGACTTTTTACACCACTCCCTCTTCTACTCTTACAAAATAGAAAATCAAAGAAAAGAAAGAGAATGGTAGAGAGAAAAGAGAATAGGATTTAGGCTAGAGAGAATGGGAGAAAAAGAGATAGAGCCCCCAAAAGAGGAAGAGAAAAACTTTTTTAACCCTGATTTTTCTGTGCTCTATGCATAAGCCTCCACTTGACCGAATATTTTGACCCCTTTAACGCCCCAATTAGCAGATCCTCGTGAAATTCAATATTGTTCCCCTTTGAGTCTTCTTTCCAATGCCTCAAATCTTGCCTTAATCTGATCTCTAAATCAAAAGTTATAACCAAATTAATGAGTCATGGTCAGTTTAGGCGGGAATCTGAAAATCTTCCTTTTTAGGGGGGATTTGTTGCTCAATATTGCCACCCACGAAATTTACTTGCTTTTCTTGTAGATTTGGTTGCCAAACATCAGTAACCCTATCTTGTCCTTGATTTAATCCAATTAGATGAGTGGGCCCTGTATGACTTTTCTCTCTAATGGGCTTTTAACTTTGAATTTCCTTCAATTTGTGCTTTGACTTGAGTCTTGGACTTGGGCTTTATCTTCTTTACTTAGACTTGAACTTTTGGACTTGGGTCTTTCTTCTCTAATTCCTTGAATTAGCTTCATTCCTATACAACTCTCTCAAATTCCTACATAATAAGAGAAAAACTATAATTAGAAAAATTAAGACAAGATAAATAACTAACATATGCAAATAAAGGGGTAGTAATTAATATTATTCTATGCACATCACCCACACTTAGGTTTGGTCGAAATACATGCGTAAGAAGAAACGACATGAAAATCCACCCCCGGTTTGGAATTGGTGCGCTTTTTTACGTTGAGGCCGAAGTATACTTTCTAAGTATGGATTTCGGCTTCCTGGTGCCCAAATCGGGCAAACGACCTCGGATTCGTTCGAAACGAATTCCCACATTTAGGTTGGATCTAAATACACGCGTTAGAAGAAATCACATCAAAATCCGATCACAAGTTTGGATTTGGTGCACGTTTCGCTGAAGTATACTTTCTAAGTATGAATTTTGGGCCTCTCCATGCCCAAATCAAGCAAACAAACTCAGATTCCTTCGAAAAAATTCTCACACTTAGGTTAGGTCAAAAGAAATAGCATCTAAATCCGACCCGCGATTTGCATTTGGCGCACTTTTTTAGGCTTAGGTCGAATTATACTTTCTTAATATGGATTTCGGCCTCTTAATGCCCAAACCAGGCTAACGACTTTGGATTCCCTCGAAACGAATTCCCACAGTTAGGTTGGGTCAAAAAACACCCGTCAGAAAAAATGGCATCGAAATCCGATCACAAGTTTGCATTTGGTGCTCGTTTGTGGGTTTAGGCCAAAGTATACTTTCTAAGTATGAATTTCGAGCCTCTCAGTGCCCTAATCGGGCAAAAGACCTCGATTCCATTGAAATGAATTCCCACACTTAGGTAGGGTTCAAATACAGGCATTAGAAGAAATGACATCAAAATCCAATCAAATGTTTCGAATTGGTGCACGTTTGCAGATTTAGGCCAATGTATTTTTTCTAAGTATGAATTCCAGGCCTCTCGGTGCCCAAATAAGGCAAACGACCTCGAATTCCATTGAAATGAATTCCCACACTTAGGTTGTGTCGAAATACACGCGTTAAAAGAAACGGCATCAAAATCCGACCGCTGATTTCGATTTCTTTCGCGTTTGAAGGTTTAGGCCGAAATATACTTTCTAAGTATGGATTTCAGCTTCTTGGTGCCAAAATCGGGCAAACGACTTCGGATTCTTTCAAAATGAAATCCCACGCTTAGGTTGGATTGAAATACATTCGTTAGAAGAAATCACATCAAAATCCGTTTGAAGGTTTGGATTTGGTGCACGTTTCACTGAAGTATACCTTCTAAGTATGAATTTTGGGCCTCTTGGTGCCCAAATCGAGCAAACAAACTCAGATTCCCTCGAAACAAATTCTCACACTTAGGTTAGGTCAAAATACCTCCATTAAAAGAAACGGCATCGAAATCCGACCCGCAGTTTGTATTTGGGGCACTTTTTTAGGCTTAGGCCAAATTATACTTTCTCAGTACAGATTTCGGCCTCTTAGTGCCCAGACCAGGCTAACGACTTCGGATTACCTTGAAACGAATTCCCACACTTAGGTTGGGTCGAAAAACACGCGTTAGAAGAAATGGCATCGAAATCCGTTCGCAGGTTTGCATTTGGTGCTCGTTTGTAGGTTTAGTCCAAAGTATACTTTTTAAGTATGAATTTCGAGGCTCTTGGTGCCCAAATTGGGCAGACGGCCTCGGATTCCATCGAAACGAATCCCACTCTTAGGTTTGGATGAAATACAAACACAAGAACAAACGGCAACGAAATCAGACCCTTGGTTTGGATTTGGTGCATGCTTGAATTTCTAGGCCGAAGTATACTTTCTAAGTATGGATTTCGAGCCTCTCAGTGCCCAAATCGGGCAAACGACCTTCGATTCAATCGAAACGAATTCCCACATTAGGTTTGGTTGAAATACATGCGTTAGAAGAAACGACTTCAAAATCCACCACCGGTTTGGAATTCGGGCGCTTTTTTACATTTAGGCCGAAGTTTACTTTCTCAGTATGGATTTTTGGCTCTCGATGCCCAAATCGGGCAAACGACCTCGGATTCCATCAAAATGAATTCCCACACTTAGGTTGGGTTGAAACACAGGCATTAGAAGAAACGACATCAAAATCCAATCAAATGTTTGGATTTGGAGCGTGTTCATAGATTTAGGCTAAAGTATTTTTTCTAAGTATGAATTTTGGGCCTATCGGTGCCCAAATCGGGCAAACCACCTGGCATTCAATCGAAACGAATTCCCACCCTTAGGTTTGGTTTAAATACATGCGTTAGAGGAAATGACATCGAAATCCACCTCCGGTTTGGAATTGGTGCGCTTTTTTACATTTAGGCCAAAGTTTACTTTCTAAGTATGGATTTCTCCCTCTCGGTGCCCAAATCGGGCAAACGATCTAAGATTCCATCGAAATGAATTTCCACACTTAGGTTGGGTTCAAATACAGGCATTAGAAGAAACGACATCAAATTCCAATGAAAGGTTTGGATTTGGTGTGCGTTTGTAGATTTAGGCCAAAGTACTTTTTTCTAAGTATGAATTTCGGGCCTCTCGGTGCCCAAATAAGGCAAACAACCTTGAATTCCATCGAAATGAATTACCACACTTAGGTTGTGTCGAAATACACGAGTTAGAAGAAACGGCATCGAAATCTGACCACTGATTTCGATTTTATTCGCGTTTGTAGGTTTAGGCCGAAGTAAACTTTCTAAGTATGAATTTTGGCTTCTTGGTGCCCAAATTGGGCAAACGACCTCAGATTCTTTCGAAACGAATTCCCACTCTTAGGTTGGATCGAAATACACGCGTTAAAAGAAATCACATCAAAATCCAGTCGCAGGTTTGGATTTGGTGCACGTTTCGCTGAAGTATACTTTCTAAGTATGAATTTTTGGCATCTCGGTGCCCAAATCAAGCAAACAAACTCAGATTCCTTCGAAACAAATTCTCACACTAAGGTTAGGTCAGGAGAAACAACATCTAAATTCGACCCACGATTTGCATTTGGTGCAATTTTTTCCGCTTAGGCCGAATTATACTTTCTTAGAAAGGATTTTGGCCTCTTAGTGCCCAAACCAGGCTAACGACTTCGGATTCACTCGAAACGAATTCCCACAGTTAGGTTGGGTCAAAAAACACACATCAGAAGAAACAACATCGAAATCCGATGACAGGTTTTCATTTGGTGCTCGTTTGTGGGTTTAGGCCAAAGTATACTTTCTAAGTATGAATTTCGAGCCTCTCCATGCCCAAATCGGGCAAACGACCTCGGATTTCATCGAAACGAATGTCCACTCTTAGGTTTGGTTGAAATAAACACACTAAAAGAAACAGCAACGAAATCTGATCCTCGGTTGGGATTTGGTACGCGCTTGAAGGTCTAGGCCGAAGTATACTTTCTAAGTATGGATTTCAAGGCTCTAGGAGCCCAAATCGGGCAAATGACCCTGGATTCAATCGAAACGAATTCCCACACTTAGGTTTGGTCGAAATACATACGTTAGAAGAAACGACATCGAAATCCACCACCGGCTTGGAATTGGTGCGGTTTTTTACGTTTAGGCTGAAGTTTACTTTCTCATTATGGATTTCAGCCTCTCGGTGCCCAAATCTGGCAAACGATCTCGGATTCCATCGAAATGAGTTCCTACACATAGGTTTTGTTGAAATACAGGCATTAGAAGAAATGATATCAAAATACAATCAAATGTTTGGATTTTGTGCGCGTTTGTAGATTTAGGCCAAAGTATTTTTTCTAAGTACGAATTTTAGGCCTCTCGGTGCCCAAATCGGGCAAACGACCTGGAATTCAATCGAAACGAATTCCCACACTTAGGTTTGGTCGAAATACATGCATTAGAAGAAACGACATGAAAATCCACCCCCGGTTTGGAATTGGTGCGCTTTTTTACGTTGAGGCCGAAGTATACTTTCTAAGTATGGATTTCGGCTTCTTGGAGCCCAAATCAGGCAAATGACCTCGGATTCCATCAAAACGAATTCCTACTCAAAGGTTTGGTTGAAATAGAAACACTAGAAGAAACAGCAACGAAATCTGACCCTCGGTTTGATTTGGTGCGCGCTTGAAGGTCTAGGCCGAAGTATACTTTCTAAGTATGGATTTCGACTTCTTGGTGCCCAAATCGGGCAAACTACCTCGGATTCTGTCGAAACGAATTCGCACACTGAGCTTAGATTGAAATACATGGGTTAGAAGAAATCACATCAAAATCCGATCACAGGTTTGGATTTGGTACACGTTTCGTTAAAGTACACTTTCTAAGGATGAATTTTAGGCCTCTCGGTGCCCAAATCGAGCAAACAAACTTGGATTCCTTCAAAACAATTTTTCACACTTAGGTTAGGTCAAAAGACCTGCGTTAGAAGAAACAAGATCGAAATCCGACCCTCGACTTGCATTTGGTGCACTTTTTTAGTCTTAGGCCGAATTATACTATCTCAGTCTGGATTTTGGCCTCTTAGTGCCCAAACCAGGCTAACGACGTCGGATTCCCTCGAAACAAATTCCCACAGTTAGGTTGGGTTGAAAAACACGCGTCAGAAGAAACGGCATCGTAATCCGATCACAGGTTTGCATTTGGTTCTCGTTTGTAGGTTTAGGCCGAAGTATACTTTCTAGGTATGAATTTGGAGCCTCTCGATGCCCAAATCAAGCAAATGAACTCGGATTCCATCGGAATGAATTCCCACTCTTAGGTTTGGTTGAAATACACACAATGGAAGAAGCGGCAATGAAATCCGACCCTCGGTTTGGATTTGGGGTGCGTTTGAAGGTCTACACCGAAGTATACTTTCTAAGTATGGACTTCGAGCCTCTCAGTGCCCAAATCAGGCAAATGACCTGGGATTCCCTCAAAATGAATTCCCCACACTTAGGTTTGGTCGAAATACATGCGTTAGAAGAAACGACATCGAAATCCACCTCCGGTTTGGAATTGGTGCGCTTTTTTACGTTTAGCCTTAAGTTTACTTTCGAAGTATGGATTTTTGCCTCTCGGTGCCCAAATTGGGCAAACGACCTGGGATTCAATCGAAATGAATTTCCACACTTAGGTTTGGTCGAAATACATGCGTTAGAAGAAACGACATGAAAATCCACCCCCGGTTTGGAATTGGGGCGCCTTTTTACATTGAGGCCGAAGTATACTTTCTAAGTATGGATTTCGGCTTCTTGGTGCCCAAATCGGGCAAACGATCTCGGATTCTTTCGAAACGAATTCCCACACTTAGGTTGGATCGAAATACACGGGTTAGAAGAAATCACATCAAAATCCGATCACAGGTTTGGATTTGGTGCACGTTTCGCTGAAGTATACTTTCTAAGTATGAATTTTGGGCCTCTCCGTGCCCAAATCAAGCAAACAAACTCAGATTCCTTCGCAAAAATTCTCACACTTAGGTTAGGTCAAAAGAAACAGCATCTAAATCCGACCCACGATTTGCATTTGGCGCACTTTTTTAGGCTTAGGCTGAATTATACTTTCTTAATATGGATTTCGGCCTCTTAGTGCCCAAACCAGGCTAACGACTTTGGATTCCTTCAAAACGAATTCCCACAGTTAGGTTGGGTCAAAAAACACGCGTCAGAAGAAACGGCATTGAAATCCAATCACAGGTTTGCATTTGGTGCTCGTTTGTGAGTTTAGGCCAAAGTATACTTTCTAAGTATGAATTTCAAGCCTCTCAGTGCCCTAATCGGGCAAATGACCTCGATTCCTTTGAGATGAATTCCCACAGTTAGGTTGGGTTCAAATACAGGCATTAGAAGAAATGACATCAAAATCCAATCAAAGTTTTCGATTTGGTGCACGTTTGTAGATTTAGGCCAATGTATTTTTTCTAACTATGAATTACAGGCCTCTCGGTGCCCAAATAAGGCAAACGACCTCGAATTCCATCGAAATGAATTCCCACACTTAGGTTGTGTCGAAATACACGTGTTAGAAGAAACAGCATCGAAATCCGACCGCTCATTTCGATTTATTTCTCGTTTGTATGTTTAGACTGAAATATATTTTCTAAGTATGGATTTCAGCTTCTGGGTGCTCAATTCGGGCAAACGACCTCGGATTCTTTCAAAACGAAATCCCACGCTTAGGTTGGATCGAAATACATTCGTTAGAGGAAATCACATCAAAATCCGTTCGAAGGTTTGGATTTAGTGCACGTTTCGCTGAAGTATAGTTTCTAAGTATGAATTTTCGGCCTCTCGGTGCCCAAATCGAGCAAACATACTCAGATTTCCTCGAAATAAATTCTCACACTTAGGTTAGGTCAAAATACCCCCATTAGAAGAAACGGCATCGAAATCTGACCCGCAGTTTGCATTTGGTGCACTTTTTTAGGCTTAGGCCGAATTATACTTTCTCAGTGTAGATTTCGGCCTCTTAGTGCCCAGACCAGGCTAATGACTTCGGATTCCTTTGAAACGAGTTCCCAGACTTCGGTTGGGTCGAAAAACACGCGTTAGAAGAAATGGTATCGAAATCCGATCACTGGTTTTCCATTTGGTGCTCGTTTGTAGGTTTAGGCCAAAGTATACTTTTTAAGTATGAATTTCAAGCCTCTCGGTGCCCAAATCGGGTAGACGACCTTAGATTCCATCGAAACGAATTCCCACTCTTTGGTTTGGGTGAAATAAACACACTAGAAGAAACGGCAACGAAATCTGACCCTCGGTTTGGATTTGGTGCGCGCTTGAAGATCTAGGCCGAAGTATACTTTCTAAGTATTCATTTTCAAGCCTCTAGGTGCCCAAATCGGGCAAACGACCTTCGATTCAATCGAAACGAATTCCCACACTTAGGTTTGGTCGAAATACATGCGTTAGAAGAAACGACATCGAAATCCACCTCCGGCTTGGAATTGGTGCGGTTTTTGACGTTTAGGCCGAAGTTTACTTTCTCGTTATGGATTTCTGCCTCACGGTGCCCAAATCGGGCAAACGACCTCGGAATCCATCGAAATGAGTTCCCACACATAGCTTGGGTTGAAATATAGGCATTAGAAGAAATGATATCAAAATCTAATCAAATGTTTCGATTTTGTGCGCGTTTGTAGATTTAGGCCAAAGTATTTTTTCTAAGTATGGACTTCGAGCCTCTTAGTACCCAAATCGGACAAATGACCTGAGATTCCATCAAAACGAATTCCCACACTTAGGATTGGTCGGAATACATGTGTTATAAGAAACGACATCGAAATCCACCTCCGGTTTGGAATTGGTGCGCTTTTTTACGTTTAGGCCAAAGTTTACTTTCTAAGTATGGATTTCTCCCTCTCGGTGCCCAAATCGGGCAAACGATCTCGATTCCATCGAAATGAATTCTCACACTTAGGTTGGATTCAAATACAGGCATTAGAAGAAACGACATCAAAATCCAATCAAAGGTTTGGATTTGGTGCGCGTTTGTAGATTTAGGCCAAAGTATTTTTTTCTAAGTATGAATTTTGGGCCTTTCGGTGTCCAAATAAGGAAAACAACCTCGAATTCCATCAAAATGAATTCCCACACTTAGGTTGTGTCGAAATACACGCGTTCGAAGAAACGGCTTCGAAATCTAACCCTAATTTTGATTTTATTCGCGTTTGTAGGTTTAGGCCGAAGTAAACTTTCTAAGTATGGATTTCGGCTTCTTGGTGCCCAAATCGGGCAAACGACCACGAATTCTTTCGAATCGAATTCCCACACTAAGGTTGGATCAAAATACACGCGTTAGAAGAAATCACATCAAAATCCGATCCCAAGTTTTGATTTGGTATACATTTCGCCGAAGTATACTTTCTAAGTATAAATTTTGGGCCTCTCGGTGCCCAAATCAAGCAAACAAACTCAGATTCCTTCGAAACAAATTCTCACACTTAGGTTAGGTAAAAAGAAACAGCATCTAAATCCGACCCGCGATTTGCATTTGGTGCACTTTTTTAGGCTTAGGCCGAATTATATTTTCTTAGTATGGATTTCGGCCTCTTAGTGCCCAAACCAGGCTAACGACTTCGGATTCCCTCGAAACGAATTCCCACAGTTAGGTTGGGTCGAAAAACACCTGTCAGAAGAAACAGCATCGAAATCCGATCACATGTTTGCATTTGGTGCTCGTTTGTGGGTTTAGGCCAAAGTATACTTTCTAAGTATGAATTTCGAGCCTCTTTGTGCCCAAATCGTGCAAACGACCTCGAATTCCATTGAAACGAATTCCCACTCTTAGGTTTGGTTGAAATACACACACTAGAAGAAACGGCAACGAAATCTGACCCTCAATTATGATTTGGTGCGCGCTTGATGGTCTAGGCCGAAGTATACTTTCTAAGTATGGATTTTCGAGCCTCTCGGTGCCCAAATCAGGCAAACGACCATGGATTCAATCGAAACGAATTCCGACACTTAGGTTTGGTGGAAATACATGCGTTAGAAGAAACGACATGAAAATCCACCCCTGGTGTGGAATCGTTGCACTTTTTTACGTTTAGGCCTAAGTATACTTTCTAAGTATGGATTTCTGCCTCTCGGTGCCTAAATCGGGCAAACGGCCTTGGATTCCATCGAAAAAGGATTCTCACACTTAGGTTGGGTTGAAATATAGACATTAGAAGAAATGACATCAAAATTCAATCATAGGTTTGGATTTGGTGCGCGTTTGTAGATTTTGCCCAAAGTATTTTTTCTAAGTATGAATTTCGGGCCTCTTGGTGCCCAAATAAGGCAAATGACCTTGAATTCTATCGAAATGGATTCCCACACTTAGGTTGTGTCGAAATACACGTGTTAGAAGAAATGGTATCGAAATCCGATCGCAGGCTTGGATATGGTGCATGTTTTGCTGAAGTATACTTTCTAAGTATGAATTTTGGGCCTCTCAGTGCCCAAATCAAGCAAACAAACTCGGATTTCTTCTAAACAAATTCTCACACTTAGGTTAGGTCAAAATACCCGCATTAGAAGAAACGGCATCAAAATCCAACCCGCGGTTTGCATTTGGTGCACTTTTTTAGGCTTAGGCCGAATTATACTTGCTCAGTTTTGATTTCGGCCTCTTAGTGCCCAAACCAGGCTAACGACTTCGGATTCCATTGAAACGAATTCCCACACTTTGGTTGGGTCGAAAAACACGCGTCAGAAGAAATGGCATCAAAATCCGATCATAGGTTTGCATTTGGTGCTCGTTTGTAGGTTTAGGCCAAAGTATACTTTTTAAGTATGAATTTTTCAAGCCTCTCAGTGCCCAAATCGGGCAAACGACCTAGGATTCCCTCGAAACGAATTCCTACTTGTATTTTTTTTTGGAAAGAGAAGCCAGGGTGCAATAAAACCAAAAGAAGGACTTACATTCTCAAATATTTACAACCTCGTTCATCATCACGAACAAGTTTTCCTAATAAAATTGGAAAATCATCCGGTTCAAGGAGGACCTCCACTTCACTAGTGCACAACTGAGATAGGAAATCTGCAGCACGGCTCCCCTCACATGGCACATACTTAATCTCAAAAAGCTCCAACCGGTCAAGCCATTGCTCAATAGCAGAGAGAATCGCGGTCTCCTTCCAAGGCCAGAGACACTTGTGCAAGATGCAACTAACAGCCCAAGATGAATCCATGTTTATCCTAATGCGTCTACCCCCAAGTTGAGTAGCAACTTCCAGACCCCTGTTTATAGCCATGAGCTCCATAGTTATGACAGAGCCAACCCTTGTACCTCCCGCCTGCGCCCAGAGAGGACCTACATTTGCATCGCGACAAAGACACCCATATCCACCTATGTACGATCTCCAAGACCCATCGGTGCTAAGAACTATCTAATCTGTGGCTGGAGGTTTCCAAGTTATCCATCTAACCTTCTGAGCTCTCCAAACTGCCGAGATTCCCCATCTTTGAATGATACTCCTATTGTCCTCATTATCATTAATCGGATGGTTCCAATTGATTTTCAAGGCCACATCACTCTGTATCATATGGAGAATGCGGTATGGAGGAAGGGGAGTTTGAGAGTACATCCGCCGATTACGCTCAACCCATATATGGTAAACAAACGCACAAAAGGTTAATCTTCGAAGATGGTCTCGGAAGGTCTTACCTTTACATTTACGGGCAAACCACGCAACAACATCGCTCCAGCTACTAAAATTTCTATTTCTTAGCAATAACAAGCCCAAAACGCCCCCCCCCAAATCTCCCTAGTAAAGGTACAAAGGCAGACCAAATGATTCTGATCCTCTATTCCTCCTCAACAGCACACACACGAGTTAGAAGATATAATACCCCAGCTAGCAAGTTTGTCCTGGGTCCGAAGCACCGATCTCATAGCCATCCAAGTTATAAAAGAGTGCCTCAGGATATTATTGCTGAACCACACCATATGATTCCACTGAACAGTAGGTCTCACTCCACGAATAACATGCCAAGCAGTTTTAAGGGTAAAAAGACCATTTGGATGAGCTTTCCAAATCACCTGGTCAGCTCTATGATCCCCAATGGTGCACACGTTTGGGATCTCAACCCACGCCTCATAAAAATTTGGCTCAGATGGTAATTGAATATGCCATTCATTGTTATACCGAACCAAATCAATCGTAGCCCCTTTTTGGATATCTGCTATAGTACTTTGTTGGTCTCTTACCAGGTGAATAAGAATCCCTTTCGGATGCCAGGGATCCAACCAAAACCTAGTAGACGCCCCATTACCAATCTGGTGCATAACGTGGCCACGGGCCAGCTCCCGACAACGAAGGATGCTGCAGACACTCCAACAAATAGAGCACGGGACCTTCATAGTCCATATAGAATTATTAGTAAGGAACCGACATTGAAACCACTGCACCCATAAAGTGTTCTCGCAACTTGCAATTTCCCAGACTCTCTTGGTGAGAGAGCTGGAGTTCCAGTCCTGGGTGTCACGAATGGCCAGATCGCCCTCAGAGAAGGGCGGACAAATACTACTCCAAGCCACCTTGTTCCTTTTTGCTTCCAAGGCTGTCCCTGACCACAGGAAGTTAGCAAAAGTGTGGTTGATGTAGTTTACCGTCGCCTTTGGCAGCCAAAAGATGCCACACCAGTACAATAAGAAATTAGAGAGAGTGCTACGAATCAACTCAAGACGACCCGCATAAGAGAGGACTTTGTTTTTCCAAATTCCAATCCGCATTTGAACTTTTTCCAGCAACGGATAGCAATCCCTATGAGAGAGACGTGTAGATAATAGCAGTAGCCCAAGATACTTTATCGAAAGACTTCCCCTCTTGACTCCAACAATATCCAGAATAGCAGTCACCATCCGACCCTCCACATTGCCAAAAAAGATGTGGGATTTGTTCTTATTCATCTCAAGGCCAGAGCATTTCATAGTTTCTAACAACTGACTAATGAACTGGGCTGATTTGTAATTAGCCCTAGCAAATATGAAAAGATCATCAGTGAAGCAAAGGTGTATTATCTCAGGATTTTTACACTTTGGGTGCAGATCCATCTTTCCATGACCAGCCCCCCTTTAGCATCCAGGACATCACTTGCATGGCTAACATGAATAGGTATGGAGACATGGGGTCACCCTGCCTTAATCCCCGACTACTATGGAATAGCCCCACTCCATTGCCGTTCAGCATAAGGGAAAACCATGCTCCAGTGACACAGGTCATCACCCAATTGACAAACACTTTCAGGGAACCGAGCTCTTGTCAACACCCATTGGAGAAAAATGCCAATCCACCAAGTCATAGTCTTTGCGAATATCGATCTTAAGAGCCATACGTGGACGGCCTTTCTTAAGATGATACTCGTGAAGTATCTCTTGACAGAGAAGGATATTCCTACTCTAGGGTTTGGTTGAAATACAAACACCAGAAGAAACGACAATGAAATCTGACCCTCGATTTGGATTTGGTGCACGCTTGAAGGACTAAGCCAAAGTATACATTCTAAGTATTGATTTCAAGCCTCTCGGTGTCCAAATTGGGTAAATGACCTTGGATTCAATCGAAACAATTCCCACACCTAGATTTGGTCAAAATACATGCGTTAGAAGAAACGACATCGAAATCCACCTCCAGCTTGGAATTAGTGCGCTTTTTTTACGTTAGGCCGAAGTTTACATTCTTAGTATGGATTTTTGCCTCTCGGTGCCCAAATCGGGCAAACGACATCGGATTCCATCTAAATGAATTCCCACACTTAGGTTGGGTTGGAAATATATGCATTAGAAGAAACAATATCAAAATCCAAACAAATGTTTGGATTTGGTGCGCGTTGTAGAGTTTAGGACAAAAAGTAATTTTTTCTAAGTATGAATTTCGGCCTCTCAGTGCCCAATCGGGCACACGACCCCTGGGAGTCAATCGAAATGAATTCCACACTTAGGTTTGGTCGAAATAACATTTCGGTAGAAGACGACATGAATCCACCCCTCAGTTTTGGATTGGTGGCGCTTTTTTACGTTGAGGACAAAGGGGGTAAAAAAAATTATTCTTTCTAAGTATGAATTCACGTGCTTCTTGGTGCCAAATCGGGCAAACTACCCGGATTCTATCGAATGATCCCGCTTAGGTGGATTGAATACCCGTTTAGAAAATCACATCAAAATCCTCTCACGGTTTGGATTGGCACGTTTCCACTAAAGTAACTGTTCAAGTATGAATTTTGGGCAATCTCGGGCCCAATCGAGTAAAAAAAAAAAAAAAAAAAACAAACAAACTCGGATTCCATTCGAACCTATTCTCCCACTTAGTTCGGTCAAAGAACCACGTAGAAGAAAAACATCGAAATCGTCCTGCGATTTGCATTTGTGCACTTTTTGGCTCTAGGCTGAATTTAACTCTCTCTATGGATTTCGGCCTCTTTAGTGCCCAACTAGGCTACGACGTCGGATCCCTTCGAAACAAATTCCCACGTTAGGTGTATGAAAACATGTGTCCGAGACCGCATTCAAACTCCGTCACGGGTTTGCAATTGGTGCTCGTTTGAAGGTTTTAAGCCGAAGTATAAACTTTCTAAGTATAATCTACGCGCCTCTCGGGCCCTAATCAGGCTATGACCTCTGATTCATCGAATGATTTTTTATTTTTTTTTGAAGGTAAGCTGGGTTCGGCGGACCCCGCGACCAGATATATTAATAGAAAAAGAGATTACAATCTAAGGTATTTACAACCAACTCTGTCCTTCTCAAGAGAGAGAAGATCAGCAGGACTTTCCTCTAGGTAAAGAACTGTATAGGAGATCCTAGTACAAATTTTTGCCAAAATCAGCACATATTGCTTTCACGCCAAATGTTGTGGATAGCATAAGAGTGGAACTCTGTCAAGAAGGTTTGCTACACAAGGTTACTAGAGGCCAAGGGGTTCACTGGTGGATTTGGGAATCTTGTAGCTTGTAAGGAGTCTGAGTCAATCACGATTTTGTTCACACAACTTGCCGTGCAATGTCCAACCCTCTTGCAATGGCCATGATCTCACGTTTTAGATGTCTGGTATCTCTTTACCATAGCATAAGCCACCAAGGACACCCAAATTGTTTCGAATGATTCCACCAAAACCGCACCCCTTTCTTACAGAGCCATCGCTGTAGAGGACCCTGTCTATTTGGTGGCGGGGACCAAGAGCACATAGCTGTGGTGTGATGAAATCGCGGATATATCTGCCTTGCTTTCAAAAATCTCTGGTGTGTGCCGAGCTTCTACCTGGGACATGGATGCCCCACACTTCAATCTAAAGGTGATAGGATGTTGTTGTAATTTTCTCAATGGCTTGGAATAATTAGTGATGATTCCCACTCTTTTGGTTTGGTTTGAAATCCACAATATAAAACGCAATGAATCCGACCCTCTGTGTTGATTGGTGCGCGTTTTGAAGGTCTAGGTCGACGTATCTTTCTAGTATTGGACTTCGAAGCTCTTAGGTCCCACCTCGGAGACAACGCCCTGAGATTCGAATCGAAACGAATTCCCCCCACTTTACATTTTTCTAATACATGCGTAGAAGAAACGACATCGATCCCCTGCGGTTTGGATTGGGCATTTTTACGTTTAAGGGCAAGTGTACTTTCTAATTATGGATTTCTCTGCTTCTCGTACCCAATCGGCCAACAAACCCTCGATTCCTTGAAATGAATTCCCCCACTTAGGTTGGCTTCAAATACAGCATTAGAAAAATGACATCAAATCCAATCAAAAGGTTTCGATTTGGTGCGCGTTTGTAATAGTAGGCCAAGCTTTTTTTCTCCGTATGAATTTCGTGGCC